>JAMKCH010043791.1:0-22510 GCA_023653785.1 Ophioderma brevispina | reverse complement strand
AAGTAAAATATATTTCAAGTATGTACTCAAATCAGTTATCTTTGGTCATTTAGACTTCAATACTGTATGCTCCATAGATAATGCACTACTCCTGCTGTAGCTGTTAGATTTTGCATTTTCCTGCGGAGCCTGATATGGGACGAAGCTACCTGACCATCGCATACCAGGGTCTGTAAGCTGCCAGACTGCCCATCCCTCTTATGTGAATTAATAACACCCATAACATGTTAAGGCAGAGATGATAATAATAGTAATGGACTTGGATCTAGGAGCAAGTCTACCATGTTTTTCCAATATTGGCAAATGTGTTAAACAGCTACATACTATCTGAAAACACATTACCTTCACCCCAGTGTCCTGCATATTTTGAAATGACCACTGGTTTAGTATTGCTTTCTGTCAGGTATCTCCATTCAGTGTAAACTGTTTGAAAAACACAGTCTCCAGTTGGAGTCTAGAAGTATATTTACATTTTCCTGAAACATTAACTATTACTTTGTCATTTTTGTCCTTGAAAATTCATTACATACATCTCATATTAATACAGCAAATTTTCAAGGATGTTGCATCATTATAACAACAGAAATTAAAAACACTTCAGTTACAAATAGACTCCTTTCCGATTTTGAGAACCAGTGGTTCTATAGCCGGGTCGCTAATGCACCCGGCAAAAAAATCAGAGTACCATTTGAATTGTTTAAAACACTTCTTACCTGTCACACGTAATCTGGCATCAATCCATAAATTTTCCTGTTGCATGCCAGTTGGGAGACTACATTGTGTAGTGAAATTAAAAGTCTAGTGCCAATTAGTATCTTTATTATGCCTCATATTAGGCCCAAAAAAAAAAGTTTTGTCTCAGAGACTGCGTGCATTTTTTTGTTTAAAATTGTCTTTGACTGCATAATTTTTTTTAGGTTTTTACTCACTTGAAATTAAAAAACAAAAAAACAGAAAAAAATGACAATTCGGCTGCAAAGCGGTTGAAAAATTGAAAAAAAGTGGGTCAAAAATGCCATTTAAAAATTTTTTCACGCATTTCGCACTAGCATGTTTCTAGAGAAACAAAAAAAAAAACATTTCGCATTCTCTTCTGAGACAAACTTGTATTTTTTTTTGCGTTATCTTACTATTCTCTTATAGTTCTGTTATTCTGAAAAGTTACTCCGGCGGATCACAATAACTTTCGCTGTGAAGACTCGGGTTTAACCCAGGGTTAGTCCTACAAGAAGGACCCTTTTTTTCCTTTCAAAAATACTGTGAAAGGTTAAAGTAACGAGTGAGAAAATTCCCCCATGGATGGGCTGGAACAGCCCATCATGAGGAATTTTCATTGATCCTGTTACAGCAACTTTTAGAGTATGTTGTAAGAAAAAAGGTCCCCTCTTGTAGACTAACCCTGGTTTAACCCCGTTCTAAAGTTGTCTCCCTTTCAGAATACCAACCATAATGTTTTTTTTTCATCAAGATGGGTTTATGATGTGTGAAATCCAACCCGGCCTCACAAAATATTATTCCCCCAAAGGTCCGCCTTCTAAATACAGCAGTATTGCTCGCCACACCGCAGAATGTGGATTAGGAGGAGAGTTAGTTGAGGAGCTATGGGGGAGATGTCTGGTCCCCTTTTCATTCTCCCCTCCCGTGTGGTTTCCCGAGTCTCAAATCTGCACTTATGCCCCCAGTTTATATTACAGTAATTAAATAGGTTACAGAACTAACTCCGGGACCCCTGAAACGCATTCTTAAGTGGCAGAAATGGTGCTTAAGGAGAGGGGCCAAGCCAATTTTTGTACAGGGGTCAAATTTTACATTGATCCAATCAGGTTGAAAAAGTATACCATTTCCTTTCTCTAACCACAAGGATTCAGGAAAGGTATAGTTTGGACTATCTACAACGTACCAGTTTTTTAAGTGTTATGGCTAAAACAGCAAAAAAATCAATAAAAAGGGCAATTTTGTTTTACGAGTCCAATTTTAAAGTTGCTCCGATTTCAAAAAAAATGCAAATTATTGAATGGAGTTTCATAGGATTAAAATAGGAATGTTCTGACTGTCTAATTCTTTGTACCGATGTATTGGCACAGAAGGTCCACGTCCCATTGCATTCATGGGGCTGGACCTTGTTTCCCCCCTACTTTCTTAGCACTTTGAAACTCCTAATTTTGATCATATGAGCTCCACCAATAATTTGCACCATTTTTATCCAAATCGGAGCAACTTTGAACATTGGCCCCTGTAACAACTAAGTGACTCTTTTTAATTGATTTTTGCTATTTTTAGCTATAACTCTTAACTTTACGTTGTAGATGGTACAAACTATACCCTTTCTGAATCCCTTGTGAATTAGTCAAATGAATTGTATATTTTTCAACATATTGACAATTTAAACATTTGACCCCGGTCAAACATCGTCTTGGCCCCCTCTCCTTAAGGCACCATTTGTGCGCACTTAAGATATGTTTTCAGGGTTCCTGTCCGTCTGTCTGACATATTTTAATCGCCCAAACCTTTTGTACTTGATGATGTTTACAAATGTCTGCTAGATCCTGGACTAATGGTCAGTTTGTTGTGTTTATTTACTACACATATTTATACTTCCTTTATGCCTATTGGAGAATGCCACAGTCAACGAATATCATCAAATATTGAGGTAAAGAACTCTACCACATTGAAACGACATAATTTAATGGTACCTCTTCAATTTTATCATTTGGGCCTATTTTTTTTCTAAAACTACAACTACAATTCTCCTTTTATGTTACTAAAGAATTTGTAGGCAATTTATTTTCAGTTTTGCAGTAAAAAATTAATTACATGAATTTCATATGTAGCCTCGTGCATGACAACTGTTTTAGAGTACACGCTGTGGTACATGGGCCTTGAAACAACGCAAAGGCCAAGCCTTAAGGCATAAAGTTTTTATATTTGTGCGTCCGCTGCCCTCATTGCTCCAACACTTGCCGCCAATAAGTTCAATTTCAAATTGTTCATATTTTCAGGGCTAAATTTCGGCGAGAATCGGAGAATAGATTCATCAGCAAAAAGGACAAAATCTCGTAAATTGATTGGTGTGAATCAATCTTGATTCTCGTAACTTTAGAACTTAACACTGTAGTGAATTAGATGATTCCCGCAAATTCACTTTGTGAGAATCAGGGCTAGAATTCGGCGAGAATCCGAGATCGATTCTCGGCAAAGGTTCTCGTAAACTGATTTGAGTGAATCAATTGAGTCTCGCAAACTTAACACACATTAGCTGATTAGATGATTCCCGCAACATTTTTTTTGGGTGAATCAAAAAAAGTAAATGAGTCACGAATTCTACCCCTGAGAATCAAGACTATTCTGCACTCTGCAACAACTTCTTCCTCTGTATTTAAAACACTCATTATTTGCATAAAAATGCTCATCAAAAAAATCAAGTTTCAATCATGAAACAGCTGTAAAACGCGTAAAATTACGCAATAACAATAAGAGTACATGCATGCAGACTCTAGCTGAACATGACACATTTCCTATCCCTGCCTTGTTTATGTGATGAGTCTTGCAAGTCACCAATAAATACATTAATCACTAAGAATAAATGAAATAATGTAATTTAAAAAATGTCCGGACACAAATCCTAAAACTCTCATTCTCATGGCCTAAAAGAAAATACAACGAACACCATCTTTCAAGCTGCTTCCGCAGGTTCTACCTCTAAAACACATCATCATCGTGGCAAACTTTTTTTTACTTAGGCTTTTTTATCTTTCCTTTAAAAATCTGAGGATTCAATTCTGCTTTCTTATTGACTCTACCTATATGAAACCAGAGGGCCCTTCAATGATATTGTTACAGTGTTCAAGATCTATCAACCCTCTGGTTGCAGTTACTGAACTACAGAAACCGGGCGACCTGGAGTTCGTCCTGCTGAGCATGACTCCTCCTTAGTACAATTATCATACATGTAACATTAACTTATCAATGGAGGAGCCCGCCAAATAGTGTGTAACTGATATGAAAAATTTTTGTCTCACATGCTCCAATAATTTTCACGCTTCTGCAAATACATTATTACCTGATTCCCCCTTGAAATATTCCTTAGAATGTTATCAGCAACAGGATAGTCGTAAATATCTTCTCAACTTGTTATGAGTGAAATTTAATGAATTTCAAGACTTGTACTCAAATCAGTTATCTTTGGTCATTTAGACTTCAATACTGTATGCTCCATAGATAATGCACTACTCCTGCTGTAGCTGTTAGATTTTGCATTTTCCTGCGGAGCCTGATATGGGACGAAGCTACCTGACCATCGCATACCAGGGTCTGTAAGCTGCCAGACTGCCCATCCCTCTTATGTGAATTAATAACACCCATAACATGTTAAGGCAGAGATGATAATAATAGTAATGGACTTGGATCTAGGAGCAAGTCTACCATGTTTTTCCAATATTGGCAAATGTGTTAAACAGCTACATACTATCTGAAAACACATTACCTTCACCCCAGTGTCCTGCATATTTTGAAATGACCACTGGTTTAGTATTGCTTTCTGTCAGGTATCTCCATTCAGTGTAAACTGTTTGAAAAACACAGTCTCCAGTTGGAGTCTAGAAGTATATTTACATTTTCCTGAAACATTAACTATTACTTTGTCATTTTTGTCCTTGAAAATTCATTACATACATCTCATATTAATACAGCAAATTTTCAAGGATGTTGCATCATTATAACAACAGAAATTAAAAACACTTCAGTTACAAATAGACTCCTTTCCGATTTTGAGAACCAGTGGTTCTATAGCCGGGTCGCTAATGCACCCGGCAAAAAAATCAGAGTACCATTTGAATTGTTTAAAACACTTCTTACCTGTCACACGTAATCTGGCATCAATCCATAAATTTTCCTGTTGCATGCCAGTTGGGAGACTACATTGTGTAGTGAAATTAAAAGTCTAGTGCCAATTAGTATCTTTATTATGCCTCATATTAGGCCCAAAAAAAAAAGTTTTGTCTCAGAGACTGCGTGCATTTTTTTGTTTAAAATTGTCTTTGACTGCATAATTTTTTTAGGTTTTTACTCACTTGAAATTAAAAAACAAAAAAACAGAAAAAAATGACAATTCGGCTGCAAAGCGGTTGAAAAATTGAAAAAAAGTGGGTCAAAAATGCCATTTAAAAATTTTTTCACGCATTTCGCACTAGCATGTTTCTAGAGAAACAAAAAAAAAAACATTTCGCATTCTCTTCTGAGACAAACTTGTATTTTTTTTTGCGTTATCTTACTATTCTCTTATAGTTCTGTTATTCTGAAAAGTTACTCCGGCGGATCACAATAACTTTCGCTGTGAAGACTCGGGTTTAACCCAGGGTTAGTCCTACAAGAAGGACCCTTTTTTTCCTTTCAAAAATACTGTGAAAGGTTAAAGTAACGAGTGAGAAAATTCCCCCATGGATGGGCTGGAACAGCCCATCATGAGGAATTTTCATTGATCCTGTTACAGCAACTTTTAGAGTATGTTGTAAGAAAAAAGGTCCCCTCTTGTAGACTAACCCTGGTTTAACCCCGTTCTAAAGTTGTCTCCCTTTCAGAATACCAACCATAATGTTTTTTTTTCATCAAGATGGGTTTATGATGTGTGAAATCCAACCCGGCCTCACAAAATATTATTCCCCCAAAGGTCCGCCTTCTAAATACAGCAGTATTGCTCGCCACACCGCAGAATGTGGATTAGGAGGAGAGTTAGTTGAGGAGCTATGGGGGAGATGTCTGGTCCCCTTTTCATTCTCCCCTCCCGTGTGGTTTCCCGAGTCTCAAATCTGCACTTATGCCCCCAGTTTATATTACAGTAATTAAATAGGTTACAGAACTAACTCCGGGACCCCTGAAACGCATTCTTAAGTGGCAGAAATGGTGCTTAAGGAGAGGGGCCAAGCCAATTTTTGTACAGGGGTCAAATTTTACATTGATCCAATCAGGTTGAAAAAGTATACCATTTCCTTTCTCTAACCACAAGGATTCAGGAAAGGTATAGTTTGGACTATCTACAACGTACCAGTTTTTTAAGTGTTATGGCTAAAACAGCAAAAAAATCAATAAAAAGGGCAATTTTGTTTTACGAGTCCAATTTTAAAGTTGCTCCGATTTCAAAAAAAATGCAAATTATTGAATGGAGTTTCATAGGATTAAAATAGGAATGTTCTGACTGTCTAATTCTTTGTACCGATGTATTGGCACAGAAGGTCCACGTCCCATTGCATTCATGGGGCTGGACCTTGTTTCCCCCCTACTTTCTTAGCACTTTGAAACTCCTAATTTTGATCATATGAGCTCCACCAATAATTTGCACCATTTTTATCCAAATCGGAGCAACTTTGAACATTGGCCCCTGTAACAACTAAGTGACTCTTTTTAATTGATTTTTGCTATTTTTAGCTATAACTCTTAACTTTACGTTGTAGATGGTACAAACTATACCCTTTCTGAATCCCTTGTGAATTAGTCAAATGAATTGTATATTTTTCAACATATTGACAATTTAAACATTTGACCCCGGTCAAACATCGTCTTGGCCCCCTCTCCTTAAGGCACCATTTGTGCGCACTTAAGATATGTTTTCAGGGTTCCTGTCCGTCTGTCTGACATATTTTAATCGCCCAAACCTTTTGTACTTGATGATGTTTACAAATGTCTGCTAGATCCTGGACTAATGGTCAGTTTGTTGTGTTTATTTACTACACATATTTATACTTCCTTTATGCCTATTGGAGAATGCCACAGTCAACGAATATCATCAAATATTGAGGTAAAGAACTCTACCACATTGAAACGACATAATTTAATGGTACCTCTTCAATTTTATCATTTGGGCCTATTTTTTTTCTAAAACTACAACTACAATTCTCCTTTTATGTTACTAAAGAATTTGTAGGCAATTTATTTTCAGTTTTGCAGTAAAAAATTAATTACATGAATTTCATATGTAGCCTCGTGCATGACAACTGTTTTAGAGTACACGCTGTGGTACATGGGCCTTGAAACAACGCAAAGGCCAAGCCTTAAGGCATAAAGTTTTTATATTTGTGCGTCCGCTGCCCTCATTGCTCCAACACTTGCCGCCAATAAGTTCAATTTCAAATTGTTCATATTTTCAGGGCTAAATTTCGGCGAGAATCGGAGAATAGATTCATCAGCAAAAAGGACAAAATCTCGTAAATTGATTGGTGTGAATCAATCTTGATTCTCGTAACTTTAGAACTTAACACTGTAGTGAATTAGATGATTTCCCGCAAATTCACTTTGTGAGAATCAGGGCTAGAATTCGGCGAGAATCCGAGATCGATTCTCGGCAAAGGTTCTCGTAAACTGATTTGAGTGAATCAATTGAGTCTCGCAAACTTAACACACATTAGCTGATTAGATGATTCCCGCAACATTTTTTTTGGGTGAATCAAAAAAAGTAAATGAGTCACGAATTCTACCCCTGAGAATCAAGACTATTCTGCACTCTGCAACAACTTCTTCCTCTGTATTTAAAACACTCATTATTTGCATAAAAATGCTCATCAAAAAAATCAAGTTTCAATCATGAAACAGCTGTAAAACGCGTAAAATTACGCAATAACAATAAGAGTACATGCATGCAGACTCTAGCTGAACATGACACATTTCCTATCCCTGCCTTGTTTATGTGATGAGTCTTGCAAGTCACCAATAAATACATTAATCACTAAGAATAAATGAAATAATGTAATTTAAAAAATGTCCGGACACAAATCCTAAAACTCTCATTCTCATGGCCTAAAAGAAAATACAACGAACACCATCTTTCAAGCTGCTTCCGCAGGTTCTACCTCTAAAACACATCATCATCGTGGCAAACTTTTTTTTACTTAGGCTTTTTTATCTTTCCTTTAAAAATCTGAGGATTCAATTCTGCTTTCTTATTGACTCTACCTATATGAAACCAGAGGGCCCTTCAATGATATTGTTACAGTGTTCAAGATCTATCAACCCTCTGGTTGCAGTTACTGAACTACAGAAACCGGGCGACCTGGAGTTCGTCCTGCTGAGCATGACTCCTCCTTAGTACAATTATCATACATGTAACATTAACTTATCAATGGAGGAGCCCGCCAAATAGTGTGTAACTGATATGAAAAATTTTTGTCTCACATGCTCCAATAATTTTCACGCTTCTGCAAATACATTATTACCTGATTCCCCCTTGAAATATTCCTTAGAATGTTATCAGCAACAGGATAGTCGTAAATATCTTCTCAACTTGTTATGAGTGAAATTTAATGAATTTCAAGACTTGTACTTACATAAGATTCTGAACTGGTGGACTAATCCTGAATTTTTGGTATGTTGCCAGGTGCTTTTAAAAGCTTTAGCTTTAGTTCATTGCTTTAAAATTGGAGATTTACTGGTGCTAAGGTAGAAGAGTGGTTAGCGAACACCGTGTTATATGAAAATCGGAGGTGACATGTTTTGTCAGTGGTCGAATTTGAAAGCTACACAAAAATGTCATAGCTGAATACCCCTACTGTTTTTGGGACTTCACATATAGGCATACTCTTAAAGAAACGCCATGTGAAGTCCACTTATTGGGACTAGAGTTGGGGTCCACGATCCTGTATAGGGAAGAAAATTACTTTTCCATCAGTTTTAAGCTAGCTCACAAGGTTTAATAATAGCTCCCATTAAATGCTTTTTCCAACAAGGTAATCATTGGAAGGGGGCAGGCTTCGATAAATGATGGAAATTACGGGGTAAAATAGAAGGCGAAACATTTTGAAAAGTGCTTTAAAACATTGATTTCGTCAATGTTTTTGGCTCGAAAAAACACTAAACAGAGTCCGTTTTTTATCGTAACCAACCTGTATCGACGTAGCTATAAGGTCATTCGCATGAGTTATGGTATATGAAAAGGTGGAGTGTTTTAGCATTTTCACCAATAGTTTACAACATTTTTAATGCGCATTAGAACCAGAAAGGTATTAAAGCTGGTTTATATTTCTTAATAGCAATTGATTACTGAAAATGATACCTTTTTCAATTTGTGCTATGTATATGTTTGGAGCTATCCTATTTGAATGGGTCAGTGTCAGGGTGGAGGTGCATACAAGTGATTGGCAGACGGATGAGGTAGTGTTAAAGTATAGGGATTTTTGATATTCAGGGCCTTTTTTGTTGTTTTTTGTACATATCGTTTTGTAACCCAGCCATGTATTAATGTAAATAATATCTCATTTGTGTTTGTTATTTATGTGGCAGTCATTTGACTACGCATTTAAAGCTATGATGGCCCATTCCACGTCACATTCGAGATGTGCACCGCAGACGTCATGATTTTTTTCGCTTTAAGTGTGTGGGTAGACATTGATTGGAGATATGAAAATCCTGAAAGTTTGAGCGTCATAGTCCATTTCATTTTCCCGGTAGAGCAATGTTGAATTTAGGGGGGGTCACCATCAAAGTGCGCCCAATGTGAAAGACTATGTTGAGAGGGGCACAGATTTGTAATGGAGCCCTCCACAACTTTTAAAATCACTACCCTAAGTGGTATATGTTGTAAATCAAATCGGCATCAGAAATTCATACGTGTTTGTACTTTAGAGTTAATGAGCCCTAAATATGCGCCTTTGTCAGTTCGGGGCCAATCTAGGGGGTCATAACTCCAAAAGTAAAAAATTTTTATTTTTATTGCCCATATTTGGTCCATCAGAGTTACATAAGACAACTTTAAACCATATAATATGAACACACATTATAAAAGTAATAAGTGTGGTACGGCCCCTTGGAAAATGGTAATTGTCCTTTTTTTCACACATTTGTCCCCCTGAAAACCAATGTTGGCATTCGACACCACCCCTCTACTTCAGATAGGTTGCAGATATATCATTAAACACCTTTCCTTGAAAGAACTAGGCCTGGTGTCTTAATTTTTTCACAACAAAAATACACCCTCAAAAGTTTGCCACACAAAGGTAGACGTTGACCCAGAGGTCATGTAAGCAGCTGTATATCACCATATACTTTCCTATGGGATATCACAAAGTTTCTTGTGCTTAAACTATGAGACATCAAGTCACCAAGCTGGTTCTTTCAAGAATAGGTCTTTGATGATGTATCATCAACATTAAAGAAGTAGGGGTGGTTGATTGTCGCATGTCAAACATGATTTTCAGGGGGGCCAGTATATGTCAAAATGCAAAATTCGAGATTTTTCAAATAGGCTGTTGTAACTCACTTATTATACCTAATATGCTGCTTATATACTGGTAGGAAAATTTCCTGACAGTGTTGTGGACTCTCATAACAGTAAAATGAATTAAAAATATTGTTCTTACGAGTTCTGCCCCCCCGAACTGTCCAGAGGAAAGATATTGCTATTTTACACAACATAACTTTAAAAGTAAAGGGGCAATCACATTTTTTGATTGCCAATTTGAAATTCTACACCATAAAAATTCCCCAAATAGTGTGAATTTTCAAAGTTAGGGAGGGTTCCCTTACAAGTTTAGGCCCTCTCAAAATTGTCTTCGCATCGCACAGCATTTTTGATGGTGGACCCCTAAATGTCTGAATGATTCCTGTGGGAAAAAATAAGGCGGAATGAAGCTAAAAATTTGGGATTTCATTTCTCATCAATATCTATATAACACCAAAAAAGAAAAAAGAAAAAAAAATCCAATGAACATTGCTGCGGCAAATCTCAAGTGTTGGACATGGAATAGCCTGTGTAGTTGCAATGTTTAAACATTTTGCCTATGTGAGGTGCAAGTTTTTCCTATACGATGCTGTTACAGTGTGTGTTATTGTACCCTCTCAAAGTTCTGGGTGGCATACTTTTAGCAATTACGTTTTACCCAGCAAAAGTATACATTTTCAGAGAGGGAAAATTGATGAGGACTACAAATATGCTGGTCCTTTATCTGTAGGATATTGATTAAAAAAGTTTTGACTGATGTCATAAAAAAGCAAAAAAATAAATACGTTTTTGAACACCCTGAAGCTTCAGTAAGGCAACATGTTTCATTGTATGACCAAGTTCCTTTTTTTGAGAGGGTTGTGATGTCCCCTACACTAGGGTGGGGGTTTAAATGTCAAGGTCAAAATTTAAGAAGTCCACTTGGGAAATGTTAAACACCAAAATAACAAAACAACATAAAAAAAATAAAAAAAATAAAGTGTTATTTTAAATAAACCCCCCCCACCCCATGAAATTCAAAATTTTTGCCTTAAACCCCACAACAATGCTACCAAAATGAAGATTTGGTTCAAGTGTAACATAGACACTTTCAAAAGTATCGCTTTAAATTGAAATGCGTGCTTTATTACAGCAGTATTGCTGTGTTATAATAACACTCCTTGGGGAAACAAAATTAAACCTATGTCTCTGTCAGTTCCACATAGGTATCAATTTTACTTTCAGTATCAGCTAGAGTATTCAAATTAGGAGGGGTACTCTGTAAATAGATGATTTTTGTGTTGATAACATGCTCAAAACAGGATCCAGTCCATAAAATTATCAGGGCTACAAGCTTCCCTATAATTCCTATATTTTCTATATTTTTGACCCTCTCCCTATACACCAATCCCGGTTCTGCACATTCCAACAACTCACTGGCAGCCATAGCCGGGGTGCTTCCCCCTTGAATTCACCCAAATGGCCAGATTAAGTGAGCTTATGAATTAGACTTAATCAAGCGTGGTACAGACGTACAAAAGATTTGGGTCGGTTTTGGGTTGGATTCCCCCCAGTAATGGCGGATCATTTCTCCTCATCATTTTGCTGGTCGGATTTTGTCTATAAATCCCTATAACTTCAAAAACCACTATATCCCTATATTGTTTTTCTCCACAGAAATTAAAGATTGATGTTTTGCCTTTTTTTTCACAGAATTGATCAAAATATTGCCCTTCATAGTCGAATTGTTCATTACAAGGAACTTTAAAATAGCATTACAAAGTGGGCTCTCCAATAGGTGATAAAAATGATTACTTTTGTTTGAGGGCATAATTTTTTTTGGATAAACATAAAAAATTCTTTGTCAGAAATCATATACCACTGCTTTAATATTCTTACAATAGATCTATGAGAAGTTCGAGATGGTAACTTGGACTACACAATTGAAGCAAATTTGATTCTTTTCTGTTCTCCATGGGAGGGGTGCTACTCAAATTTGATTTGGTTTTGATGGTGGGAGCTGACTTAAACTCCTTACTCTTTGCTTACAATATGTATCTTTTTCAAGATTTTTTTAGGCTCAAGCACAAGCCCCAGACGAGATCTTGGCCTTTTTAAAGATGTTTTTGGAGGCATTGTTGAGGGAATACAACTCTTGAATCCAGATACTATATTAACTTCACAACATTTGGTATGAATGCAGACGGGCAGCTCATGCCAAGGTCAAGGTCACATCTGTGAAATTGTAATTTGTTTTTTTACTCTTCTTCCCCTTGATTGTTAATCTCTCTAACTCCTGCTTACTCGTATACACATTGACGATTAACTTCCCACTCTGAAGGAATCACTGACCCAGATTCCCATGTGGTGTACACAGCTTGATCTCTAAAGATCCTTTGTGACCTTTGAACTGATTTAGTTTAAAAACTATTAAATGTTCATTTCTGGTGCAAGTTATGTGCTATAACCTTCACAATTTCTTTTTAAAAAATAACGGCCCACAACTCATATCGGGTTGGACATAGATGAACCTCTATGATCCCGATATAAGCTTTGACCCTATTTTTTGTAAAATATGGTCTCCAAATTCGCAATGCAATTTCCTTAGCGCACAGGTATTATGCTCAATCATGCTCAAATGAACCACTGACCCAAGAGTGTACAGAGTAGCCATACATAGTGTACACAGTTGAACTCTAATGACCCCTACATTACCTTGACACCTTTTTGTTGCATTTTGTACATTGCCACAATTTGCTCAAAGACACTTGCTAAGGACTTGGTGTGTACACAGATTGCTTAAAGCAATATCAGCACATTTTTTGAAGATCGGCCCCATTTTCAAAATTTGATATTTTTGCACAGTTACGGTTGTAATTGTCTAGGACACATACCTGCGAACTAGAATGCTAAAAATCACTATTTATCCAAAATAAGCAATTTTGTATTAGAATTGGGAATCCCCGATTGGACTTAACAGGCAAGCTGTAACTGGGCATCCCACCGTCATGGACGTTACCTTTTTACCACATTTCCTTATTCAAAAGGTATCCAATAACCCAGAATGCTTTGGATTTTAATTTTATTTGTGGTAATGTTGGTGGACATTTTAATGTTTACATGAGCAACAATTCTAGGGAACCCCAACGGTTTAAAAAGAAATGAGCTTTAGAAGTGAATATCATTGACGTTACGAGAATGGACCAGCATTTTTTGGGCAACATTCATTACAAAAGCTCTCTGAAGTTGCAACCTCAAACTTCATGTTTCCTGTTTAATAATTCACTATACCACAAAGTATCTACTATGCGACAAGGGATAACACCTTACTTTATAGAAACACTTCAAAATGCGTGTCATGACCGTGAGCATTTGTGGAAACTCATGCACTTACACATGTTGAATTTTTGCAACAATTACTCATTCCTCATTTGATAATTTAGAGTTTGGTGCTTAGTGCAGCTCCTATTGATTAATTAAAGCATATAATGCTAGGAAACTCCAGTTAATTAACAAGATAATAAGCTCTAGAAAATGCGTCATGGAACGTTACAAAGGGGACTCACCGTGGAATCGCCCAAATGGCTACTTATCCGTCCTGATGAAATAGTGCCACCTCGTAAATACCTCTTAACTTGGCTTGCCTGAACTATAATACAACTAATGGATGAGCGTAACATGGCGTCATGGCGCCTTTCCCTGCTATTCACCTTGGAAGGCCGTTCCACAGCCGTTGTATTATATCGTGGCCCCCGCATAATAATTATTCTAGTACAAAATACCTTCGTTTGTGACACACTAGAACATTTCGAGCTTACCATTCACAGGTATAGTTACGAGCCAGTTACCATGCAATCGTGTACAAAGTCTCTCCAAATATTGAAAAATTGGGGGCGCTCTTCAAAAAACAAAAAAACACGCGTTTTTAACCTAATTTTTAATTTTACCATATTTTGAGAAAAAATTCAAAATGCAACTTCCTTGGTAGATATGGTGTACAATGATTCAAGTACTGATATGGCCATAGTTGTTACAAAAGTGTTGATAAGATAGATGGCAATAGCAGAGGCTATTACCACTTCTAAATAAACAACTTTTTGCTTGTTGCCAGAAGATATAAGGAAGGAAGGCAGCCATGTACCATTTTCCAATGTGAAGTGTGAAGTTTCCAATGTATCCAAAATTAATAATTTAAAACTTTTAGAATACATATTGCAATTTTTCCACAAAACAACCCTTCTTTGACCTATAGATATTGGGTCCAATGTCAAAATAAGGTCGAAACTTCAATGAACTTGTATCTGTACATTATTGAGTCTAATTGAAATAATTATTAAATAGGATAGGTGCATTAATTACCCAAAACAGGGATATTATAGTCAATACATGCCAGAGACGGTTCAATTTTGGCACAATTTTCTAATGAATTAAAATCCTGCTGATGATACAATGGAAAAGGTACCAGTTCCAAGTTAAATAATACAAATTCCTATTTTTTCCTATAATTTTCTTGTTTATCCCTATATTTTCCCTATATTCTGTTGTTTTGGCCCTATAGTTAGCCCTGTATTTTGCAAGGGTTCACTGGTAGCCCTGTAATAGGACAGTGGCTTTGTATGTTAAAATACCAGCACATACAATGCAAATGAGTTTTTTGGCCGGGGTGGGGGGTTTCTTAAGAGCTACATACCAAAACTTTTCTAACAAACCTTTTCTAAATGACACCAATGCACCATCCCTGAAGTGGACGTATTAAATTCCAAAATTTTTGATTTCACCCCTTCTAAGCCCCCACCCTACCTACACATCTCAAGGAGTTTTATCAATATAAGATTGAAGGTAAAAAATTAGGGTCTTACAAAATTTTGTACTTTTTTCCCAAAATTTAACTTGTACACCCTATGTGTCACTTGTGGCACCCTGTATATTCAATATAATACAACCTGTCAGTTGTATGGCCCACTATGCGACCCGGGGAATGGTGGTCATTTGCCAATGTGAGGCGGATTACAATACCATGAGCACCCCTGGGTGCTCAAATATGACGCACACTTTTGCTTACATGACGGGTACTTCAAATTACTTTTTGTGACGCACCTTTCTTGGATAAATGACGAACCATTTAAGGTCATAATGACGCACGTCTGTCATGACGAAACTGCATGAAATGAGTGGAAAGGTGTTCCGAAGGATCCGGCGGCGCCCGTAAAAAGCATTGGCATTTGTGTATGAGGGCCCTTTTTGATATCGTTACATAGAGGCCTAAAAATATCGAACGTATTACGATACATATTGGTTAATAAATCCAGATTCGAATGCCAATATGACATTATAAACCATTCCAAAACTGGACTCCTACACCCTTCTTACTTAACCTAAACAACTTTCCGTTATACTCGGCAAGAATTAGTCCATATTTTCCAAAATACTACTAATTTTTGACCGCAATTCGTGAGCATATCACTTATAATCAATATGCGATACTCCTCACCCTCGTGCCTTCTGTAATCAATGAAATTCAGTCAAAGGGCGGGTCGTAATCCATTACTTTAGCTGGGGGTGTTTTACAATATCTCGTCCGACTCAGCGAACAACTTTCACTATATTCAAGACCTTGAACGGTAGAGAAAATCCAATCTCCATATTTAACAATTGGAAAATGTATTTTGAAAAAAAAAGACAGCATAATTACCGATTTGGTGTAACGTTTTTTTTATGTTTGAAGTCATGAGATGTCCATGTCGGTGTTTGTGTGTTTGTAAATGTGATCACAGAAGATTAACAGTGTCAGTGAAAGGAGTGATAAAACCAATGATGATGATAATGAGACAAAATTTTCTTGCCTATTTTCTAGCCGCACATTTACGTTCATACTTATGTCATTTCCCTCGTCTTGGTCCGTCTGTCCAAATTCTTGTCCGTTTAACTTTAGTGTGGTGTTTTATTCTTTGTTAAAAAAAAAAACACACTCGTGTACTGCTGCTCACTTATCTCCTTCCTTCCTACTTTTCAATCGAGCAGGCTGTAGCTGTGTGAAGATAAAAATTGCGCACAAAAACTCAAATGATCTTTTGGGTATCACACATTCCTAATTTGCCGTTGCCAAACCTCCAGTACGCAAGTCCAGACCGCTGTTTGGGGATTTCCCAACAATAGCAACCGAGAAAGGCGATTGTAAAAACAACTGTATTTTTAGATCAATCCTAGGCCATACCACAAACTAACATCTTGTAAATGGTTAATGAGACATTTAATCATTTACCTCAGGGTGTTACTTTTTGATAGTAAGGAATTTGATTAAATAATCCATGCAAAGAGCAAAGTAACAATCCATGATTGTTTACCGGCAGTACGGTTCGTAATAATAACCTCATGGTATAATGGGATATTTACGCACAGCGGCGAATCGTCAAATTACTTGAAAATTATGAATGAACTAATGAATATTCAAAGAGTAGCTTGATCTCCTTGACGTCATTATTTTAAAAATATTCATAACACTGGCAAGGGCAGGGCAAGGGCAAGCGAATCGATACGCACGCCATAGCGGAGTTTTAATGGACAGTAGTGAACTATTTCTCACCACAAAGATTGATTTATCAGATTTCGACACACAATGCAGTTTCTGTCAATCAACAATATTATTTCTGTTCAATTTTCCCTTCAATTAAGCTAAACTTAACACTCCCCCAGGCCTGAAAATTCGTCGGACTCTGCGAGAACCTATTCAGGTTCTCGCAAAAGGACCTTTTGTAGCGAGAACTGAGAACCTTCAAGTTCTCCGCTTTTAGGTTCTCATAGAAGGAGTTTTCGAGAACCTACAAAAACCCCCTCTCAATATGATAAAGAATGGGCGGGTACTCGTCTTAACTAACACGAAAAGGCACTCATTCCGAGATAACCCCTGGTAGGATTTTCTTATTAAAATACTTTTCGAATTTTTTCCAAAATGGTCATTAAAGATTTATCGTATAAATATCAAATGGATAATATAACTTTTTTTCAAATAATATAAAAAAAATATTGTTGCCTAAAATTATTTAATGAAAATGCTGGAAATGACATTACTTACACATGGAACCAAGGGTCTTTTGTAATGTTTTTTACTAGGCACCGGAGTTATGGCGCAAAAAATCGCGATTTTTGTGGGTCTATCACGATTTTGTTGGTCCCTCATCGCGAATTTTAAAAACGATTTGTTAAAAAAACACTTTTTTATGTTAATTGCCAATAAACAAACCACAAACGATTAGGAATATTATTGAATGCAAACGTCGGCGAAAATTGAATGACTCAACCAACTTCCAATCAGTGCAAATCTAGTCCAAATGTATTGTATAATCCTAGCGTAGAACCCTCCTCTACCCTTGAATTCGTTGAACACGCTGACCTGACCTATTTTCCATTTGAAGCGTCATGATATGGGTGCGCTTCGGTGCATACACAATACTATTGATGCATCTAATCAAGCTATCAATCAACGCGCTTATCGGTCTTTTGGTTCATAATTGGTTTTATTCATGGGATAATCTCTTTCGGAATTAAACAAATTCGGACTTCGTGGAAATTCCGGAAGAGAGGAAATAACAACTTCAACACTTCAGGGGCAAGAGTGGAGAACCCGTCCACGTCAAATCCGGGGCCGGGGATTCCCATGCCCACTGGGATTGCCCACGTGCGAAAGTAAATTATTCTCGGTATGTACAAGATGTATGCAAAGGCCTCAGCCCGCGGCAGTGCCATCTAAATCTGATTCAAATATTTTATTCAGAATAATAGGGTAAAATAACAGGTGATAATGATGTGCTTCTTGACAATTTTTCAGCCGAGACCACGTAAGACATAGGATGTCAACTTTGGAAGTTTGAACAATGCTTTTGCAAAGACTTTTTCATGTTCCTGGTTGACTAGCATAGCAAACATTGGAAACCGCATTTCGCGATTTTGTGACTTTAAAAATAGTGCCTTTTCGCGCATTTCAAAATATGGGGGGCCGTCCGCGTTTTGCCGTTTTAAATCGCGCAAAACCTGGTGCCTATTTTTATCGGTTTATCTGTTGATTGGCACAAATTTGCGCGACAACCGTTTTTGGTTCTCGCAAGTGTATTTTGGGCGAACTTTCCAGGCGAACCGTTTCTGCGGGGTCGCGTCGAATTTCCGGCCTTTCCCCCTCCACCCAACTCTATCCTTTTTCTTTCCTCCTTCGTTTCCGCCCAGGTGGCCGGTTACCTTTTTTTTCATGGAAATTCCCTTCATCATGATGGCACCTGCGTACCGTGGGCTGCACCTTAGATTATGTGCACGTGGACCGGCCAGGCCATGTGGATGATTCGGGGCAGCGTGTCACACAGAACATGTACAATTGTAAATGTATCACTGTCAGTGGTAGATCGACTATCTTGGTACGATGTTCATTATGCTGTGGGCCTGGCATCTTGGTAATAAATCAGATGCATGTTTTGTTTATTCAAGAGTTTATCTAATACCTTTCGACTATAAGAAAAAAGAATACTCATGAACCCATTTGGAGGGATTTGGTTGAAATTTAGAAGTTTTAACATGATACTACTTGCTTTCCTATTTCTGTTAGGAAAGATCTGATTCAAAATGACAAAAAATACCTTATTAAATACCTTGAGCTCATTTTGATTTTTTTTCCTGGTTTTCCACGTGTTAACACATTGTGGGTGTGTGTGGGTGCGTGCGTGCGTGTGTGTGTTGATGTTCTTATGAAAATTTTGTTATTCTTCTGTTGCGGACAGTTGTTGATTTTATATTTTAAATACTCATATTGAAAGAAGGGAATAGAAGAAAGGAAAAAATATACTATTTTCTTGATAGTGACCGTTCACAAATGGCATTGGCGGGGCGGCGGATTCAAATGAATCATGTTCAATATTTTAGGCCCCGATACGCGTGTATATGAAGTACAACCTAAATATTCTAGAACATACCCTTGGAAACGAATGCATCTTTCGCTTGGCTCATTGCAAAGTGCATCTGTATAAAACGAGATTTCACCCGATCTAGATGTTTATGCTCATTTTTATACTTTCAAATCGGAGACAACAAGTAGGCCTTGCCTATCAAACACACACAACGACATTACGACAAACAAACAAACAAATACCGCAGCTGCACTGATCGTCGTGCTAATATCCATCTGAGCATAGAGTTATCTGAGCCAATTTTATATATAGACGTTCTGCCCTTCTGTTCAATCATATTTCACTTCGCCGGCGATGTACTCGCGTCCCACTCGCGTATTGCGTATTTTTGATAGCCAGTCTATCAGATGCTATCGGCCACATGAAATAACTTCCCTGTGCTTTATAATACTAATGACGGAAAACCACACTGTTGCACATTGGAACTCAGCAAAATATTTAAATCGTCCGCCATTTTGTTGACATCATTTTCCTGATGCCGATGGACAAATTGACAGAGGTCGTCCCTGGGTCATTTTTCTTCCGTGCCAGTTGAATGAATTCCCAAAAAATCAAATTTTTACACTATAGGTTAGTTCGCAACTTGAAATTTTAGTGCCCGGAGTATTTTTAGCATAGGTCACCAAAACAATTTTTAAGAACATGACAAACGATAAAGAAACGCAATTCATACATGGAAACGTTCGAAAGGATCCGAATTTGGATACACTGATGAGGCATTGTAAAAGCGCCGGACAGTATGGCCATATCATACAAAAACGTTCGTATTGAAGGGAAGACTGTCATTTACGAACCCAGTCAATACGGACATTACGCACCTTTTCAATTTGTTGTGACTGACCAAAGGCTTCAATGACGTACCCTGCGCAAGATGTGTTTGTAAATGACCCCATGACGCACCTTTCCCGGGGGTCGCATAGCGCGCCATACAACTTACAGGTGTATAAGTTTGCCTATTTTTTTCTTCCTACATTTCAGCTTTACAGCAATATAGTTTTATAGCCTAGTATCTGAAAAACACTTGATGACTTCCTTTAAGTGTGAAAACAGTTAATTATTTGTAGTTTCAAGTTGTAACACATTTTGCCCCCCAACTCCTGCTCATGACCATAAATCCGTTACTAGAAAACAAGGTTAAACTGTTTTGGAAGGGGGCAAGGCTTCGATAGATGATGGAAATTACTGGGGAAAAACAAGGTTTTCAGAAGCAACCGCCATTACTACTCGATGAAAATATTCGATCACATGATGTAATCCGCATTCTGATTGGCTAACTCATGGAGACGTTGCCGATCATCTGTTCTAGAGGGAGGGGGTAGGGATGACTATCGGAATAGCGGGTGAACGAAGTTGTTTTTGTCAAGCGTCATGGAACTGCGTACGTTGGCGTGGACTAGCGTCATGGTTCCCACTTAGGTTTTTAACTTGAATTCCAACTGTGACCCCAAAATTTAACAAATGTTCAGAATTATCTTTCCAGGGAATATTTTGGGTCCCGAGACCAGCCTTTCCAAATGTTTTTATGTAGTATCCTAATCAGGCTTATCATTTCCAACTAAATGGTGCGTAATTTTCCTGATTTCTATTGTGCTATTTGGTAACTTTTGAGGTATCATTTTCCTTATTTCAATGTTAGCAAGAAGTTGGTTTCGTCAGACAATACACATAGCATAGCATTGCAATAATTGTGAATTATGGTTTTCCCACAATAATAATGCTGCATTTAAGCAGAAACAATGTCTTAAAGTTTGCATTGATGTTTGGAAACATAAGTTTTTTTTTAAAAAAAAAATGCCTTTCAGAGGCTAATTATAATTATGGGGTTCCAATTAGTTACCGTAACATTTACTCGGACTAAGGTACTTGATTTCAGAACGTTGCTTATTAAATGACTTAGCATTTTCCTGAACTCAGCGAAGTTCAACTTTGAAGAAGGATAACTGATCTTTAATTTTATTTTACTCACCCTCAAGCACGTCCATGCAAGCATGTGTATCTTCATGATTCATATGCGATTGTTGATGTCAATTTTCAATTACCTTTTAAAACTCTTTTAAAAGAAAAAAATAGGACATTTTTTGTGGAGGTTGCTCATATTCCTTCACAAAACCGATATCGTTGAGAATACTCGCTAGACTCACGTGATAGTATGCACGCCACTGGCGAACTAAGCATTCGGTGTTTTTTGAGCCGGTGTTGATTCTATATTTCCTTGAAAGATGCTAGCCACACCCTTGCCGGAGATATCAGAGCCAAAAATTTGTCCGGCGCTCCTTCTTTAACATAAATTGACTAGATGCCATTGACTGAAGGGGTACTCCATGCTTGTTTTTTTTTTGGTGCGGGTTTGGTGGAAATTGCTTCGGAAGAGAGTTTCTAGTACCGATTATGTTGTGTGCACCTGCCTCATTCTCTCACGCGTCGAGTGTTGTGCGTTAAATGTGCCCGTATTTCACGGACTAGTCAGACGAGGGTAGCCAAGAAATCACAATTTAGCGCGTGCATGGTTTTAATTAAGAAAAGCAAGGGTTATTTCTGAATTGTTGTGGGTCACGATTCAAAATATCCGATTATTATAGACCTAGTTCACTCTTCACTTTGGGATAAGGCCCAAACTTTTTTTTTTTACTAGGAGGCACGCATTTATAAATATTAATACCCATGGCCAATCTACCGCATCAATAGTTCTTTTTTGGTATGGGCTTGGCCGCTGGACAGCGTCTGAAATAGTGTTGGAACGGATTTTGTATCGGTGCGTTGCTGCATTTGTTACTTGTGTACGACCTTTAACCTCGTCCTTTATGCTTCGGTTTCATTCGGACTTCAATTATGCTGGTTGAGAAAATCGCTCCCTCCTCTTCTTCTCGAATTACAATTTGTGATATCAAATTGTAAAAACAAAATGGAGAACAGTAATGTAAGCATTGCAAGAATTGATATAAATGCATTTTGAGTGCATTTGGCGGTATTTTGTTCTCGTAACCTTGAAAGTTTGAGTTCATCACTACCGATGTCCACTCAATACAACGAACTCGGACATGAGAATAAGACTGTTCGATTATGACCAAGTACTAATGATAAATGGATTCGAATGTCATAGTTACTGAAGGGATAGGGTCCAGTGGACCTCATTTTGTTATTCATCTGAAATTATCGTGTCCAGTGAAAATCTCATGTCATTTGAACCAAACTACTAAGCGGGAACCCTGACTAGCGTATCAAGGATCGCAGTACAATAAACGGGATCCGCACTGCTACGAATTTGATTGAATTGGACGGCTTTCATCAACATTTGACCATCCGTAGCCCAGAATGCTTCCAAGGGAGGGAGAGTCGAAGATCGTAACAAGCCACTCCCGACGGCGGCTGCTAGCTCCAATAC
>JAMKCH010043790.1:0-66037 GCA_023653785.1 Ophioderma brevispina | reverse complement strand
TTCGCACAATGTTCATCCACGAATTCTAAACAATGCGTAGTTCCAAATTTCGTCCCAAAAAAATCGAAACGTACATTTGCCAAACTCGATTGTCTTTGGTCAAACAACTTCAACCCTGGTGCCATTTCACTCGTCAATGGTCGCACCGGTTCGTCGTGTCAATTCAAATTCGTCGGATCATACAATCGTCGTATATGGACAACCGATTTCGTCATGGGTCATCGGATTTCATAAAAAGATTCATCGATGTGTTCGGATAGGACCCTGGCATTGTGAGGGTATCATGCATGCGTTTAATGCCTAACATTTGAAATGGATCTTAACAGGATAGGAAGAGTGACGTTCGGTATGACGGCAAGTAGGTGAGTATCCACTCAAGAGAGGGTGCCAGGTTGCCACTCTAAATTACATGGGATTTTAAATTACAAAATTGTGGTAGGGGTGTATCAAATCAAAATCAGGTAAAAATTTGGATCTTATATTTATGTTTAAATGTACAGTAGTTTTTTTAATTTAGCTCATGTCAAATGATAAAAGCTTTACTTGTTTTAATTAGTTGGGAAGCAGTCAATATATTGGCTTCTAAACACAAAACTGTCTGATTTTTGGTGCCATCAAGTTGCACTATATATTTGGTGGTTTGCCCCGAAAACACTGGACGAATTGAAAAGACCAATTGTTGAAACCAATGACCAAAGATGTAATACATACTACCCATTATATCGCCGTTTTGAGGCAAGTTCGGAACTACTAAATTCGTAACACGGGAGAAACTGAATGACCATAGGTTGAAATGACAGCGTGGATCATCGATATTTGAAATGTCCAAAGACGAAATCAAGTTTGCAAATGTAACATTTTGAATTTGGGGGGACGAATTGTGAACTAACGCAATGTGAATTCGGAGGAACATTGTGCGAAACACGAACGGGCGAAAACCTATATTAAACACTCTTATATAGCTCAAACAGCAGGCGAGTGCCCCCCCTTTTTTAACGTTTAGATGGTATCTACACCGAATGAAAAATTAATAGTTTTATACCATAAAAATGGAAACCGATTATCATTTGATATTTTTATTGTCCTCACTCACCATTAGTAAGGATTCCAATAGGAAAAAAAAAACACATCAACACAAAAGGGGGGGGGCCTGTGTTTGGACCAAAGCTGATCATGTCTCTAATTCTCAAATTCCAATTCAAAAATGCTATAGCTTTAACAAACACCACCAATCTAAATCGTGTTAAAGTCAAACATGGTTTTAAAGCTTGATAGCTAAAGTAGCAAGATGTTGGAATGGTAGATATAATTTCTAATTTCTAACAACAACTTATCATGTCTCCCCGGTGGGCTATGCAGGGACAACCAATAGAGTTAGATGGCAAAAAACAAAAAAAAACAAAACAATTTTCGTCAAGCTTTCGTGCTTACATGGTACTAACCAATGGTGACGTCTAAATTTTGGATTTCTTGGCCGCCGCCTGCTTGGTTACGTTCGCTCCATGTCTCCAGCCTTGCATAATTAGTACAACTTCAAAAATATTAACGTAGTTCGCTTGTTATATATCGTTTATTATCTAATTTCGATTACAATACCAAGATAAAATTAATCTGATGTACAGATCTCAAAATAACACGTTAGGAACTAACTCAAAATAAATAAAAACAAAGAAATGGAAATCGGAAATTTGAGATAGCGCACGACACCACACCATACACGTGTACACCACGAGACCGGCCTACCATGTATGGATGTGCACGCATACCCGGACGTGGACCCGCGAGGCAATTAACTGACACCTGGGCATGCTGAAATTTCAAAAAACACAAGTTCTGCCGCATTATAATTATGTCAGCGGTCGATACTTCTATTGCATTGCCCAATTCCAAATTTGGTTCAAAATGCCGAAATTATAGCCATGCATATTTGCTATGTCAATTACTATAGTGAGATGTCACCTTGCAAAAGATGACACGTGTGGTGTTCAGGGAATGATCTAAAGTCATACCGGACACACATAGTAGATCTCATAGTCAGATATCTCGCGCATAATCTACGATATTTAGGAGTACTTTTTCAACCTCAATGTCGGGGATTGACTCATGCCGCAACGTTGCTAACGCAAAACAACACCCAACATTCACCAACGGAAATTCTTATCAAATTCTGTTTTCAGCTTCCCGATAGCCAGACATACCGGATTTGCCCATATCATGCGCATATTAATTTTGGACCACCATGAGGTCAAAGAAATCTCGCGAACGTCATGGAACACATATTGCAGAATTTCTAAAATCTCCCCGAGCTGTATCACAAATATGCACCGTCACCACATTCAGTAATGTAGTAATTGGCGGCGCTCTTCAGTCGTAATTGTATACAAGAAGTCACTTGTTGGCTATGCTCATCGTGCCATTGTACTAAGTAGTTAGCGCGAAGTGACGTACTGTGGCCCTGATAACAAGACTTGGTGGTTTCTATGGAATGCCAGAGCGGACATAAATACGAGTTTGCACGCTCTATAGGTCTAACTTCACGCTCTATTGGTCAAACTTCACGTTCTATATGTCAAACTTCATTTCGAATTGGCGCTGCGACAAACGCAGCAATGGAAGGTATACCAGATGAACAAATCAAGGCATTGGGGCGATGGAAATCTAATTCCTATTTATCCTACATTAGGCTTCCCAAGGTATAATGTTGGTTGTTCTGCATTGTTATTGACGGTGTTAACTTAAATTACAGGCAACGGTACTCATGTACTGTGGATTATCGGGGACAGCCACGTGAAAAGGGCGAAAGCTTTGGCTAGAACAGAGCCCGGTGGTTACAACATCCAATTGGATGAACTCGGCTTCGAGGTATTCTGGAAGGGACGAGGAGGTGCTGTCTTGCAGGATCTTGAGTGCATGCTGAGAGATGAACTATTGCACAGGCACGATCCGCCAGCTATGCTACTGATCCACCTGGGGGGAAACAACATGGTGAACACGTCAACGAATGAAATGCACAAGTTGTTGTTAGGCATGGACATGATGGTAGGCAATTGCCTAGCAATGTTGCCCAAGGGAACGCCAAGCTTCCTAATAACAAATTCTAACCAGACCATTCTATGTCCACCTGACAGAAATTGTGTTAAGCAGTTTAAACGTGAAGTTTTGAGAGAAAAATATGGTGCTAGACCCAGAAAATCCCTGCTGTAGTTGTTACCGGGATACCTGTGCTGTACTTTTTACGAAAGTTATATCTCACGTTGTAGTTGTTAATTGTTAATTACTTCTAGTGTTTTTCTCTCAATTTATGGGCTTCTGCCGAAATTAAAGATGGTTGGTTGGATCAGTGGCAATGTCTTTGTCCTGTGGCTTTTATGACCAGTGTGTATGGTTTAATTAATAACAACTCAAAATCCTCAGTAACTCCTCCTTGGAACTTCCTAACTGCGTTTAGGGTCCCTATTGTGGCAAAATGGGGTTATGGATTTCCCTAACCAGGGGAATTAGCTCACAAAAACGAGTCAACAACAACCTATCTCACGGGCAAATCATAGATTTATTTCTCTCTGACCTTTTACGGAAGTGCACACCAAGTTCAACTCGCTGGACATGGCCTACAGATAGGGGGCGCTAGACCACATTTGCTCTCATGGGTCACACGTCACATCACCCCGCCTCCCTCAAGCGAGTTCCACCTAGCTGAAGAAGAAGTCACTTCTGCTATGAACTACCATACGATATGATTATATGCAAATAACATCAGTTTTAATTTGAACCATACAAAAGTAACCAGGTATGATATCCAATATTTGAAATGGTAAACAATATTTTGAACTATGAATCCCTAATGTGAATCCCACATTTAAATACAGGTAGCATATTGGAACATTGTAAAAGCTAGTATACTAGGAGAATCAAGTAACCGGAACTATAGAAAACATAATTATGACCCCCGTGTCTTTCAAATAGTGTAAAGTTAAATATGAATGATCTTCATTGGCATAAAATCACAATATAACAATTTCAAAATTTACCTTTGCTAGAGATGGAACCAAGTGATACACCCTGCTCCAGGATGGTGTCTATCCAATCAATTAAGGCAAGACAGCAACAATCCAAATTAAAGGGAGGCTGATTCACTGATCATGCACGCGCGTATCATACTCAGCAATCAGGTTTACAGCATGGTTCAGCTGATGAAGGCAAAACCAATAGTAAACAGGTGCATCAAGCAAAAATATTTTAGCAAGAACTATTATAGGGCCCACGCGAGTAACCTCATCAGAGAAGGATCTCACCCAAGCCAGTGGATTATGTGGAAACATCATTGAACCCAGCTGATGACTGTTCCAGGGGGCAAACTGTGGACAAATTTTACAGAATGACAGGTGGGCAAATGGTCCACAGTTCTTGTGGAGACCAGAAGATGAATGGCCTCAAACAAAGCCTTTTGAAGAACCTGATAATGATGACCCAGAGGTGAAACGTGTCACAGTAAATGCTGTGCAAGTGCAAGAAGCAACACATACCTTGGATGAGTTCTTCCAGTACTACTCAAGTTGGTATAAATTAAAGAGAGCTCTCGCATGGATCTTGAAAGTCAAGCAGATGCTCCGCCTAAGAGTCAAGCAGAAGAAGCAGATGCAGGCAGCTGACACAGCTATTTGACCCCATGCAAACTGTCTCTTTTATTTTTAGAGCAATTTTAAGCAGTGGCGACACAATTTTGACAACTGATATAAGTAGGGACATGCAAGAGCTATTATCTCTGCAAAAATCAGAAAAATCCATTGGGGAATCTTGCCATAGAGACACGTGTACAACTAGATTTTTAAGAAAAATCATATTTGCCCGCAATGGAATTTCGTAAAATTTACACAGGATGAAGTCAGTGGTATAAATAATCCAAATCAGTTGTCAAAAGTGTGTCGCCGTTGATAATTTTTGTTTTATTCTGGTTTTGGTCATACTTAATGAGACATTTCAAACAGCTGTGCTGAATCTACAAGTCATATTGAAGAGAGAAGTCTACTTACCTTATGATCTCCAAAACGCTGAAAGAAGCCATCATGGGTTGTGACAGCACTCAAACTTCACAGAAGAAATAGCTGCTCTGAGAAGTCAAAATGCTCAAAAGGTCAGCAAACAAAATACCCTGTTCAAAGCAATGGCAGGATAGGCTAAGAAATCTAATACAGTGTATCGATTAGATCCAGTGATGGACAATGGTGTTCTACGAGTGGGTGGACGATTGAGTCATTTCTTGCAATGTCACATGAAGTTAAGCACCCAAGCATCCTGCCAAAGGGCCACACAATCACCAGGACTAATCTTGCAAGGAAATTCAAGAAAAACAAAGGTCATGACTGGGAAGAAACAGTATGTTGTCCCATTTCGTAAGAAATATGGGCAACAGGTGTAAACTCCACTGCCACGAAGCATAGTTAATCATCGCGTGGTTCCAGATGATTCTCCATTCACCAAAGTTGGAGTAGAATTCGCTTTGGTCCGGTTTGAAGTTAAAGTTCGGAAGATCCAATGGTGACGAGATATTGCCTTATTAAAATTTTTTTTTTTTGACATGCCTCACTACAGTCCCGTCACCTAGAAGTTGGAGACTCAGTAAATACAGACTCCTGCATTAATGCCATACGGAGATTCGTCGGCAGGAGAGGAACAAGTTCAAGAAATCAGGTCAGACACCGGATTCAATCTAGGATTGACAATGCATGCCTTCAGAAATATAAGTGGATTTTTAATCCACCCACCGGATCGCACTTTGGTGGAGTGTGGGAAAGAATTAATAGGACCGTAAGCAGTATTGACCGCAGTTGGCCAGGAGCATACGCTTGACGGATGAAGGTCTGTGTACATTATTCTGCGAGGTGGAGGCAATTGTGAATGGAAGACAAGCTTACGACAGTTTTAGAGTACCCCCATGATATAGAACCTCTCACACCCAGCCATTTGTTGCTGATAAAGGTGAATCATCACTGCCGCCAGTCTTTCCGACTCCAAGGATCAGTATGCTAGACGCCGCTGGAAGCATATCAGTTTCTTGCAGACTTGTTTGTGCGCAGATTGGTTCGAGAATACTACCGCAATTACAGGAACTCAAAATTGGAATAGCCCCATTGCCAATGTTAAAGAGATGATGTATTTTCTCATAGTTGACAACTCACGCCCGAGGGTCATTGGGGCTGATGGGAAAGGTGAGTCACAATGCCTGATTACAAGATGAGTCAGAGGTCAGTGTCATGTCAAAACAAGGAGCTGGTTGTACTTATCCGCCAGGCAGTAGTTGTTTAACGTGTCTGGAGTGTGATAATTGATGGAGACAGTATGTGGAGAATCCTCAACAGAGTCAAACTCAACTCAGAATCTAAGCGTAACAAAGCCTTAGAGAATATTGATCAGTGTTATCAAAGTCAATAAGAATTATAAAACCTTTAAGCTACTGCCACTTTGTGCAAAATATGAACAAATGATGATGGCAGAAGATGTTTGGACTTTTTTGGGTCGCTAAATACTCTAATACATCATGAAACTCGTATGAGTATGTACATGAAGTGTGTATCTTGTCAACTGTTACATTTTTTTAATAGAAAAAACGTTACAGTGAAATGTGAATAATGAGCTGCTGAATACAGTGACTAAGGTTATACCAGCACCAGATATTGGAACTTAAGGAAATTGTGGCATGATTCTGAAATTTGGAAAATTTGGTATTGGATGGAAGCTTAAGTACCGTAGCTTACATATAATCAAAATAAGTTGAAAATTTCCACATTTGTTGGTATTTTTGCCCTTTGCCCAATAGCTTACTCGAAACGATTCCGACAAATCCACATCGCAGGCAAAGGTGACGTCCAAGTGATGACCATCCATACTTGTACACGTCGTTTGTGACCATCATATCGCAGCGTTGCCACTTCAATAATAAGTAAAACACAACGAATGAAACAAAATATGTCATTCTGTAAGCTTTTTTTTCTAATTTTACTTATTCTTTCATTAATCCCTCATATTACAGTGGCAGCAATAACAATTCGAGTCCACACACGATGATTTTTGGTCACCACTTTGAAATCACGAGGAGAGCAAAATGGGCGCTTTTGATCAATGAAGGCCGTGGCGAAAAATCCGCCCGTTTTCTTCGTTATGTCAAAAAAGCAAAAATTTAAAATGCCTCTATTTGTAATTTTACATCAAATTGTATTATTTTTCGGGAATCGTGTATGTATGTAAATATATTTTATGAATGTTAAGTCAAACTGAGCTTGACAAAATATTGACTATTTCTTAAGTGTTTTTGCAAGCACCAAACGATATGGATCTGCATTCTAAACATTGCAGTTAGTGAAACTTTTGTGTGTAAGGAACCAACATTTAATAGCAAGAGGATTCAACACAGATAACCACAAAGACAACACGTGCCAAGATTATAGAACCAATGCCAGCTATTATGTATAGGATAAGGAATTAGTGGGTGAATTCGGGGATATAATGCATGCTTGTAGGTATTAATAAATTAAACATATGGGCATTTAGCGGGCCACTGTGAGCACGAACGCTTTAGCGCGAGTGCTCACAGTGGCCCGCTTATACATAATTAATTTATAATGCCCCAAGATGCAATTATATCACCGAATTGCACTCCAACATATGCCTTATCTGTCATAAACAACACGAGCATTATTTCATACACTATCAAAAAAATAAATACAATATTAATAACTCCTTTTCTGATATATTTAGGATAACTTTTAAACAATGTAAACTAGAAATATTGTAGTTCTACGAACTTTCCACAACACTTGGTTGACTGCTAAAGCAGCCAAGCATTTGGAGAGAAGGTGTGAAAAAGTTATACAATGTAGTAGTGATTTGAAGCGTCGATGAGTACCAGCTCAATAATAGGTTAGCTTTGACATTAATTGCATGCTTACAAGGAACGTAGCGATTACGCATTAGTCAATACTTACTTCACCAATCGGATTTGGATGAATAAGCGCAGTTGATTTACATGCCGATAATTATTCATTAAGTTCTTGATGTATCACATCTATTTGTATAGGTCAAATCGGGGTTATTAACACCGCAGATTTTAAAATAGACAATTGTAGGACCTTCTTCCGTTAAAGTCGCTTGTTTTAACACCATAGAAATAAGATTTCTATTTTAAGGTATAGACTCTAAAGTGGGTGTCATTCTGATTCTTTCCCTGTTCGTAAAGCCACATAACCTGGGAGGTTGTGGTAATTAACGTTCTGGCCTTGGTATTATTGCATTACCATGGCAAGTGAACTGTTCAAGTGCTTCCACTTGAGGGGGAAGTAAAAGCTGGCGTGCATTATTAAATTCTATTGTTTAATAATGCACGCATGCATATTTAAATCGTGTAATAATGCACGAATGCATATTCAAATCGGGTCATAATTCACGCATGCATATGCAAATTTGAGGTTGGCGTGCATTCGCGACTATAATTTTACGCGAAAACAAAGAAAAACCACTCGAAAATAATGCTCTAGTGGTTTATGAACTATTATTGGCAACCTCGTTGCAAATATGGTGTACATATAAGAAGTACTACCATTAATTGTGGCAAGATAACTGTGCAGGACCTACATGGTCCAAAGGTGAGCATGAGGCGCCATAACCTCAGGATTTTGCGCAAGTTGCGAGTGATTTGTCCATGGGAAGGAAATGTCCCAAAATATTTGAATTGCCACATAAAATTTGACTGGACATTGAAAAAATTACTTTAGAATGTTGCTACTTTAATGCTCAAGCTTTGGAACAACAGATGTTAAGTGGTTTTGAATGGAATGCTACCTTATGGCGTGTTTTCGACAGACGGGAGCAGTGGCAGAACGTTGGTCAACCAGCTTCATTACTGTGATTGTGGAACTGACTTTTAGTGTGCGGATGAAAATTCACTACCAAGTATATCATATTTGTGCACAAGTAAAACTGTTGTTGGAACTATTTTGGTCACCTCACTGGCTTATTTGCAGCAATTTATGGAATTTGGGAATTCAGCTGTTTATTAAATTCTGGCGCTTAATTGCGTAAATTAATCTTATAGTGCTGCAGCACCAACCAGTTTAGGAGACTGGTACCGGGGCCGGAATAATAACATTTGTCATCATAGCTAAACCGTAGGGATCTGGACTTCACGAAAACTGGTGATGACAAAATTAAAAGTGGTGGCAATTTGCATACGACGCCATTTTCCAAAATGGAAGCCATCTTAAAGCCAAAAACACATACGAAGACAATTTTGGTGTAAAAAAATGTTTTTTCTGGGTCAAGGAGTTCAAAACAATTATTCCCCAAACTATAAAATGTTGTATGTGCCGATATTTTCCAAGATGGCTCACATTGTATTGACACAAACCTTACATTTCTTAGTATATAGCCTAGGAAGATGATTGTGGTGTCAAATTAAAGATTTTCTGGGTCAAGGAGTCCAATAAAACTATTTACAAAACTTTCAGATGAATATAAAAGTATAAAACTTTTGGGGTTTCGTTCATAGGGGCCATAAAGCGCAGTTAGGTTCTAAGGAGGAGTTACTGAGGATTATGTGTTGGTATTAATTATCAAGCATCTGGGTTAATACATTTTATCACTTTGCCACATTAAGCCTGACATTGTAGTAAGTTAACACTCTTGGGTACTTGTACTTAAAATATTGGGCTATCTTGGGGAAAAGTGGCAAATGCAAATAAACATCACTTTTATATTCATCCTACAGTTTTGAGAATAGTTTTATTGAACTCCTTGACCCAGAAAACACTCATTGTGACACCAAAATCATCTTCTTAGGTTATATAATAAGAAATATGCAGTTTCTTTGACGAGATGTCGGTCATCTTGAAAAATAGCCGTGTATATAAATTTCTATGACTCAGACAATTCTGGCAATTGTATATTGAACCTCTTGACCAGACAACATACATTCCAACACTAAGTCACCATAGTAGTGCTATTACCTTTAAAATGGCGGCCATTTGTTAAAATGTTGGTTTATGCAAATTGCCATCACTTTAATTTTGTCATCACGTATTTTCATGAACTACACAACCCAATGATCAATTTTAGCTATGATTGCAAATGTTATTATTCCGGCCCTGGTTGGAAGAAATCTAAGGCCCTTTTCCACTTGATGCTGCAGCACTATTATGCCGGTTCTGAGGATTCAAAATATTATATGCACAGCATCATATTGCGCAATTCTCGGAATTTGATTTATAAACTGTGCACATAAAAAAACTGTCATTGCCAACCAAAGTCTTATTGCTCACATGTGCAGAACTTTATCTAAGGCATGTTTAATGTCTGTGCATAGGAATCCCTCGCATTGGGATTTGACTTTTTATGTGGAAGTCAAAACTATCATTCTTTCCAAGTGTATAGTTCTTGGATTTTGGTTGTTTTATCTTAAATATAAAAGAGGAAATTCATTTGTTCAGCAACATCATGCAGGTTTATTGTACCAGGCCATACTTAATGTTGTGCATCTTTCAATCGACATCAAGGACTCAACTTCAAGAAGAAGAACTATGAGCCGCATGCGCATATTTAATGCTTTTTTTTGCTAGAGTATTCACAAATATATTCATGAAGGCATTCCCCTATTGCATGTATCTTTATTTTGCTATTTGGTAATCAAAAATGGATTCCAAAATTTCCAGTTTTTCTGATGTTTGTTTTGGTTTATGTTTGATAAGATTACCTTTGCAGGTACATGTACTTGGGTGTGCATTCATGTATATATTTTACCATGATATATAGTTTTATCACTCAGTTTGCTAAAGTGAGCCACAGTGATTATGACCTAAAATAAGGTTAAGTTTGAATTCATCTGCAATCGTTTGGCTTGATGGCACCCTTTTGGACACGTAATAAGATCACTTCAGTCAATTATTTGTTTTCAAACTTTGATTTATTCAACAGTTTATTCATACAATTTGAAAACAGACTTTGAATCTTAGGTTTGTTTGCTCGTATCCACAAGTCATTGGTAATGGCTTTGTGGTGGTGTTAGGTATTGAATCTTAGGTATTTCACATAGAATTCCAGATATGTTTGGATATGTGTCAAGGAAAGTTGGCACTCAATTGCTTGCAATGTTAGTAAGAATTGCCATGCTCACACTAATGGCAATTGGGAGCCGGAATGTTGGTGCCACGTTTTGTACTAGCGCCCTCTTTCGGGCTCATTGGATATTACATAGATCGATAAAGAGATCGATTGATAGGCCACTCGTTGATTTGGGCAAGCAGTAGTTATCTGGATCGCTCACTAAGTTTTAACCTACATTTAACATTTCACTGAATTTTTGAGACAATAAGTTGGTGTTTCTTCATTAAATGCAAAGAAGAAGATATACAGCAGAGTCTGGCTGAGTGTAAGTGTCGAGTTGAAACAAGGTGAATTTTATTACCGATAATTACAAAAGCTTGCAGTAGTAGAGAAATTTGGCTCTACACTCGTACACACACAGACAAAAGTGTTGCAACATGCAGAAAAAAAATCATAATCACAAAATGATTTGAAATTGTACCATCATCGGTTCTTACCCACATATGGCGCATTGAATGCCAAAGTTGTGTTTTTGAAACAGATGTTATTCCCCAGAATCCTAGAGTGCGAAAAACATTTTGATTTGAATGCCATGTTCCTTAAATATGGCGGATTAAAAGAGCTGGCGATCGATAACTTGCCGATTGCACCCCAGACACAGGAACGCCACAAATGACTCCAAATTAGCCGCGAAATGAATTGTACTGGTTTGTTACTTATTTACTACAAATGTTTACGGGAGAAAAGTACAGTGTCTGTGTAGATCGAAACTGAGATAACGTCAATGGAAGAGGGTTGTCATACAAAAAAATCGGAAAATTTTAGACATCCGCAATGCAATTTGAATGATAAATCACGTGGTTTGCGTAAATCATGTCTGAATACCGTATATTGCGAACAGTATGATTAAACGGAGGCGGACTGGGTAGTCAATCTGGTGTGAAAGCAGATATAGTCCGGCGAGAGCCACAGTCCGGGTTCCTTAGACGATTGTTGGCACGCAGTTCATAACAAAAACGCACTTTGTAACAAAATTGTTACGAACTGCGTTAATCTCTCTTGTGACAGAAGAAAAAAGGGACAACTTCGACGCACTTCATAACAAAATTAAAAAGTGATGAATTTTTCAAAGATTTTCCATTTAAGAATTCACGTTACTCCCTACGAAGTTGTTACGAACTGCGTTAAGCTCTTTTGACAAAACAAAAAGGGACAGCTTCGACGCACTTTGTAACAAAATTCCGAAATCTTCAAAGATGTCCATTAAAGAACACTACCTCGCACCGCATCAACTCGCCCAATACCAACTCGTCCATAGCAAATCGCCCCATACTAATTCGTTCCAGTATTCACTCATCCCATATCAACTCGCTTCATACGACCCCTCCCATTAACAACTCGCCCCAATATTAACTCACTCCATATCGACTCGCCCCATATCAACTCGCTCCAATTATTAATTTGCCCATATCAACTCTACCAATATCAACTAGCCCGATACCAACTATGCTAAGTATTACTTCGCCCATTACGAAATGACCTCGTATGAAATCGTCTCATGCTCATTTCACTCGCTCTATATTAACTCGCCAAGATCAAATCACCACGATTTAACTCTCCCCATTTCAATCGGCTCATATCAAATCGCCGATTCCAACTCGTCCAATTATTAACACGCCCATATCGAATCGCCTCTTACCAATTCGCCTTTTTAATAACGTTCCCATAATCAACTCGCTCATTATTAACTTCCCACATGGCAACTCACCCCAGGCCATTTGGCCACAATATCACTTCGCCGCTTTTCAGCCCACTATATAATTTCAAATATCTTCCAAGACGATATAACTTCAGCAACCCACGTTGTTACGAATTAGTTACAAAGTTTATTAAGCTACTACTGCTGCTCTATGCGGTAGTACAAGACAACACACTGTAACAAAATCAGAGAAGTATAAAATATATTGAATCTTGATAAAACTTATGATTTAGAACTATGTTCGTCCTACCTTAATTCAGTTCACCTAACTTACAAATACTTTGAATATCTACCCATGACCATATACTTCAGTAACACGCTTTGTCTACCCATGACCATATATATAACACGCTTTGTAACAAAGACGTTAAAAAGTACATTAATTTCTTTTTAAAGGGGCAACTTCAACGTACTATGATAACTTCAACACACTGTAACGAATTACATGACCAATTTGTCCCATTAATAACTCGCCCCATTTCAACTTGCCCCCATATCAAATCACCCAGCCATATTTACTAACTAAAAAAAATTTCCGTAACGATATAACTTTAGCAACTCACATTGTAACAAAAGTTTTACAAAGTGCGCTAAAAGTTTTAAAAAGAGAGAATTTTACAAAGTGCATTAAGCTGCTGCTGCTCTATATGGCTTAAGGGATAACCTCAACACACTAACACAAATGAAAAGTATTTAAAAAATGTCATTTAATATGTGTAAGATTATTTGTTAACATGTAATTTAACATATGTTTCTGCAATGAACTCCGATATGATGAATATGAAATATTATGGCACCAATGGGTTACTATACTTTCCAAAATTGTTTCGATTGTTTATTTACTTTATGTGGGCAAGTCAAAACGGGGCAAGTTAATAATACTGGGACGAATTAATATGGGCCGATTTGCTGTGGACGAGTTGGTATTGGGCGAGTTGATATGGGTCGAGTTAGTGTTCTTTAATGTAGAGCTTTGAAGATTTCATCAAATTTGATTTTGTTACAAAGTGCGCCGAAGTTGTCCCTTTTTGTTCTGTCACAAGAGTGCTTAACGCAGTTGGTAACATTTTTACGTAGGGAGTAATGTTCTTAAATGGAAGATATTTGAAAATTTCATCACTTTTCATTTTGTTACGAAGTGCGTCGAAGTTGTCCCTTTTTTGTTTTGTCACGAGATGGCTTAACGCAGTTCATAACAATGTTGTTACAAGTGCGTTTATGTTAGAAGTGAGTTGCCAACAGACGATTAACGGAATAACCCGAATAAAACGTGGAAACTAATGTTGCCGTGAAGAGTCACCTGAATCGACGTGCTCTATTCTTTACCGTTGTTAGCCGGACTTATGAGTACGCCGGCATAATTGATTTGATCGGCCCATGAGCATATGAAAAGCATAGACCTAGGTAATATAAAACGAAACAAGGCAAAACACAAACAACGAAACAAACACTATTGATCAATTCAAAACATTCCCACAAAGGTAGATGCCCCGACGAGGGCACTGCCATATTGGAGTTTATCGCGCGTGTAATAAAACCCCCCCCCCCCCCCCCCCCCCCCAAAATTGGCTGTTAGACCCCAATTTTGGTTATCGATGTCATCCAAAGATCCATATTTTTCAAAAATTAGCAATTGTAACCAAGAGACTCGATATGTTGGGGACAAATTTTTGAAAATCCCCACAAAGTACTCTTTTTTAAAGATTTGTTTTTCAAAGAAATCACCCGAAGACCCATTTTTGGAAAAAATTAGCAAGCTCACCCGAAAAACTCAGTTTTGAATTTGAACAATTTAGCTGCCTCTCACACAAAGATACCTAAATTTTGCACATCCTTTGTTATCGAATGACCGGGTTGGAAGACCCAGCATACATCGTAGCCATTCATTTCATCTATATCTGAGGTCCCCTCCCGATTTAACTCGTGTCTATTTGAACCATTTTTGTATACTAAACAAAACTCTCGGGGGTGGGCGGGGGGGCGTTTGCCACCCGCTAGTGACGTCCCTTCTTACTAAACATCTAATTTATATAAATTCTTACAAAAGGATAAGCTTAGACTTCCCATAGGGAACCAAAACATACAACTTTCCATTATGACCTCATAAGTTAAGGAAAGTATGGATTATATGGATAATTTGGGGTGTGGAAAATTTTTATTTCCCATTTTCTGACTCCCCAAAAAAATTATTATAGAACTAAAACACTAACTAGTATATTTCCATCAAGTGAGAGCAAAAAAGAAAAAGAATGAAAACGGATATTCCTAACGTTGGAGAAAATGGAATTTTACCAATTTACACTGTAGTATTGGACAGTTTTGTGACATGCGAAATTTATGACGGCATTTTGATACAATCGTTTTTCCATGAAAGCGTCCATTTTATGAATTTCATGCAATGGAAAAAGTTGCACTAGTTTTCCTTAAACGGTAAGAAAAGGGGGGGGGGGTTTTTTTGAGTTCAAGTGGCTACGGGTTAAAAAATTTCATTCACAATTCTTGAGCAGGTGAATACAACTGTTGTTGCTCTGTCGGTGTTGTTACTAATCACAGTTGAAAGGCAAGGGCTGCTCGGAGATTGACATAATCTCTTTTACTGTTGAAATTATTTGGGATTAAAAAGAAAGAAGTCATGTCATTGTGTTATCTGTGTTGGGTTTTGATGTTGCATGTGCTGGATGGTTTTTAGGTTTAAAGATGCCGCGCATGATGAAACACTTTGAAAACGTGGCGACCTAATGCACTTCTAGACCACTGGAAAAAAACTTCGCCGTTTTTGAAGCTATGTGATATTCGTTCACTGATCCGCTTAAAATCCTTCAGTCCTTGAAAACGTATGGACTTATCCGCCAATGTTTGTTAGTTATGATGAGGGCCGGGGACTAAGGCTACAAACATAATTATGAGCACTATATATAGCGTGCCCGCGTGTGTAAGACATCTCCCGATCCGGGCTTGTTCAACCAGGGTGGAACGTGGAAAGTAGTTAGTCGGTTACTGTCACAGACTGCAGAAAGATATGATATACTTGGTGAACCTATAGAACCTAGCGATAACATTGAACGTTTTTGTCGGGTAATTCGGTACTCGCAGACACGGAAAAACATTAACACGAAATCTCTACTGGCGAATCCATTTTCCCACAATGCCTTTCCGTATTATTCAGTCTTGAGAATTTTCAAACAATACGCCAATTTTTTTTTTTTTCAATTTTAGAAACAGGAATTAAGCACTTACCGGACCGTCGTAGGTGGACATGCATAACAGCCAAAAATTTGCGAAAGGGTTGAAGCATGCATAATGGCAAAAGCCACAGGGTGTATTACAACCAAGGCAAGTCAAATAGCGTAGCCCACAGCACCTACTGTCGGAATTTACAAAACACGTGTGTTCAGAGAAAATCGCAATTAATTCAAAAACTACCGCGACCATTATGTCTATACGGTAAAAACGAAGCCATAAAAATAGCATCTAGAGTTTACCTCTTTAGAAGAAAACATTTTAACGTCCAATATAAACCATAAATCTAATTTTAAAACTACAATTATATTATCTTAATTAGGCTACAAAGTTATAAGTTTGTATGTGAAATCACAAATAAAGTATATTGCAAAATACGACGCATATTACACCGTTGGTTTTCAATGTACGTAAAATAGATCACTATGTGAAAAGCTTGTTTACAAAAGATCGATGGAAATACGTCAAAATAGGTCTGTATGTGAAATCTTTTATTTTGCGATCGGCAAAATACAACGCTATATAAAAACACGTGTAAATGAATGGCGGTTTTAAAATACGACAGTATGTGAAATTCGGATATGATGATTTTGAGGAAAATGATAAAAATATGTAATTATAAACTAATTAATTAGGCATCCTCACATTTTGAAACTTTGTGGATGGCAAGAACTCGATGAACTAAGTAATTAGACTAAATTTCGTAAAAACCTCAAAAATGTGAAATACGACAGTATGTGATGCGGGCGACGATATGGTACGAGTATAAAGGTTAAAGATAAGAAGGAAATAAGTTCGAAATATTATTTGTCAAACTGTAGCGATCAAAGGCTAAAGAGAGAAAAACTGGATACGGAACGATGCAGTATTAAAATCCTCAGAAACTTCACTCATAATTCCGATTTTGACGGGAAAGTAGCTATCAATGATAGAATGGTTTATTTGCTACACCTATCCTTACGATTGCACATGTGGGGGAAATTTATGCAGCTTCTACACATGTAAATACAAATTTCCAACGATTCAACAACCTGTCTGTTTCTCAAATATTCCGACGTCACGCAAAGTCATTTAATGAGCAGCCCTCAATCGGCGAAATGTCCTACACAGTTTTCTAAGTGTAGACGAAGGTGTACCTGTAAGAGAGGTGGAAAGAAGGTTAGGAGTAACGCCAAAGGCTATCCGGAAACTGAGAGTGAAGTTTCGGCAGACGGAGAATGTAAAGGATCTTCCAAGAAGTGGTCGACCTCGCATTGCAACAGTGAGACAACACATGTCCATCATGCTCATGTCACCAACCAGTGTCTGGAAGACAACGGGATTGAGCGCATGGAATGGCCGACAAGATCCCCTGATTGCAATCCAATTGAGAACCTGTGGGATGACATCAAGAATGAAGCCGACAGGAAAATGAAAAAAAAAAAACACATCTTTGCATGATTTGCAGCGCATATTGCAACGGGCTTGGGCCAACTTAGATGAGCAGCGTATATGCACTTTGGTCAACAGTATGCGCAAGAGGTGTCTTGAAGTCATTGAGAAGGACGGTGGACCTACCCATTATTGAACATTGAACAGCTTGCTTCCTTGCTGAGTTGATAACCTTTTCAAATGGAGTAATAAATGTTGTTTTATGAACAGAAAGCAATGAGTACTTTTTCACTTTCTGTGTGAAATTGAATTTGCAGACAAAAGTGCAACTTTTTTCTTGCATGAAATTTCATAAAATGGACGATTTAATGGTAAAAACGATGTCCATCAGGTAAAAGTAAATTGTCATTTGGTGCGTAAGAAATTTGCACATCCATCAGTTTTTGAATAATAAAAATAAATTAAATACTTTTTGAGTTACGTCAAAAAGTATCAGACGGGGACTTTCTTTTTTTTTGTTGAGTGTATTACAGGTACAGTGTGCACAGTTTCTTTTTTCCTAAGGAACCAAACTTTCCACTAATGAAAAGTATTGATAGAGGGGATTCAAAGCGTTTTTAAAGGCAAACTTGCTAGATAGAGTAGATATAGCTCCAACTCTCTACCCCTGTGGGTTGCTACCGGCCCAAAGCTTGTAACCTTCTTAGATATCGCTAACGTCCAGCAAAATCATAAAGGCTTTAATAGCCTCCTATTTATACCCATATATTGATGGTTTCAGCATCGACCCAACACTTTATTTACTTTTACCACGGCCCTCTTGAAAAGCAGTTGAATTGCTTCATAGGCTTATAAAAACTTTTACCACATAAAATCGTTTTGCCTTTTTTTCCTATTCATCTTTTTTCTTTCATTCTTCTTTTCTTTCCTAACTTCTCCTTTTACTTGACCGACCCAAAGTGGCCCATTTCCAAGCGGCCCATGTGGAGAATTCCACAGCAGGTCTATGGTCAGGCCGCCTGTGTTAAATTAAAAAGTCCTTTTCAGGTTATCACGTGACCACTGTGTTGTCATTCAATTTCCTGAGTCCAACTTCGATAGACTTGATCTCATCTTCCATTGACGTTATCTCATTTCCGGTCCAAAGCACTACACTTTTTTCTCGTAAATCCCTACAATTCATTTAGTGGCTATTTTGGAGTCATTCCTGTGTCTGTATTCCTTCTGGGGTGCAATCGGCAAGTTTTCGATCGCCAGCTTTTGAAATCCGCCATATTATGGGAAAATGGCAATCAAATCAAAATGTTTTAGGATTCTGGTGAATAACTTCTGTTTCAAAAACACGACTTTGGCATTCAATGCGCCATACGTGGTTAAGAACCGATCGTTTATAATTAAAATCATTTTGTGATAATGATTTTTTCCTGCATGTTGCCCATACTTTTGTCCAGTGTGTGTATATGATTGGTGTTGTATCGAACTATTTTAGCCTGTCTGAATTACTATTGATTTACTTTCAGGTGACAACAATTTAGTGTTATTAGTGATTTACTTTCAGGTGAAAACAATTTAGTGTTATTAGTGATTTACTTTCAGGTGACAACAATTTAGTTTTATTAGTGATTTACTTTCAGGTGAAAACAATTTAGTGTTATTAGTGATTTACTTTCAGGTGAAAACAATTTAGTGTTATTAGTGATTTACTTTCAGGTGAAAACAATTTAGTGTTATTAGTGATTTACTTTCAGGTGACAACAATTTAGTGTTATTAGTGATTTACTTTCAGGTGAAAACAATTTAGTGTTATTAGTGATTTAATTTCAGGTTACGACAATTTAGTGTTATTAGCGGTGAATTAAATTTAACGGGAAGTGGGAACTTTTTCTTCAGTAAGAACCCTCCTTGGCCTAGGAACCAATCTACATCACTTTTGTGCCAGATTCTCTTAAATAATGTGGTAATTCGAGGGCATGTGTGGCATGGGCCACATGGGCGTACTCATTGAGTGTTCCGACGGCTCTTTATTTACATGATTATAGCAAAAAGCAGGGACATGGGGTATACCTCATTATTTATATCGGTATTCATAGGTAGACGCAATTAGTACTGCTAACGGGCTTTCTTTTTGCCACTAGTAAGCATGATGATGGTATACAGAAAAGGGTTAATTGCAGAATTTATAGGCAAAATTAAAGCCACTGTCCAAGCGTACACGATAGGATCAATTGTAATGATTTGACACTGCGAAAGGATACAAACAATCACAAGAGGAACCCACGTAAAGAAATCTGTGAACACTATGGCAGACATTTTCATAGCCATGCGAATTTCTTTTTTCGCATCTGCTTTTATACCTGCCGTTTTTGACGTATCTCGCGCCTGTATGAAAATGCGAACGTAAAAGATTGCAATGAGAAGGAAACAGACGAGGTTAATGCCAATGAAAACTATAATGGAAAAGTAAGTCGCCAGCTTATAGGCAATAATACGGAAAGTGGCATACGTAATTGTCATTGAATTTGATTTTAGCGAAAAATCAAAATATGAGTACACTGAAGACAAGAATTCTAGCTCATTGTTTACGGCAATTTCGGTAATATTGGACTTAACAACACTTACTGGTCTCCTAACCATGGGTATGCCCACACAAACTTCAGAAACTTCAAAAACATCAGGAAACAAGTCCATCAAGAGGGTCGGAACCACACTAATTGTAATCCCAATTATCCATATCACTCCAGCGCAAATTTTTGAGGACTTCGGTGTCAGTCTATTTAAACTAAAAGGATAAGAAATTCCTTGAAATCTATCAAAGCTTATCAATGTTATCAAAAAGACTGATACTTCACTTGACATCACTGAGAGTATGCTGACAATTTTGCAAGTCACTCCATTTCTCCACGTGTCTGAATAGGACGGAAAATAATCAGCATAAAACCCATCTGCAGAAGCCAACAGAAGCATATCAACTCCCATTAGAAAATCCGAAAGTGATAAATGTAAAATCAGTTGTCTCTGAACTTCGTTGTCTTCTTCCTTTGCACAACGAAAAAAGAACACGAACCCATTGCAAAGAAAAGCAAACATACCAAGAACCCACATGGAGATCTGTAATGGTATGCCATCCAGCATCCGTGAACATGTAAGATAGGCTGATTGTGGGTGTTGAGGAATGCAGGTTGCATCTTCAACGAAACAGCAGGTTGAGCCTTGATCTAAAAGTATTGTTGAGTTGTCTAGTCCCCTGAAAGATGACTTAGTGACAAGAGGCAACCTGTTCGATCTCAAGTCTATGATTTCTATACGGTTGGTTTTGTTAAAAGTGTCCCTCTCAATCTTTATGATATCATTTTGTGACAGATTACAATACTCCAATAGCCTTAAATCATCAAAAATGCCTTTTGGAAGTTTATTTAGACTGTTCTGTTGCATTTCGAGGTTCTCAAGTTGAGACAAACCAGTAAACGAACCATTTATAATGTGCAACAACTGGTTGTGTGCTAATGAAAGAAATATCAGGTTTCTTAGATGTCTGAATGATCCCATTTTGACGCCCCTCAGCATGTTATTCTGCAAGAAAAGGATTCTCAAATAAGGAAGATCTATGAAAGCATCAGTTTGTATTTCAGTTATAGCATTGTTACTCAAAGAACACAACTCAAGTTTTGGAAGAGATACGAATGCATTTTTTTGTACTCTGCTCAAATTATTATTACTCAGTTCCAGGACCTCTACTTTGATAAGAGAAGCAAAAGATGGAAGTGCTGTTAAGTAGTTGTTGGAAATGTTCAAAACGATCAGCTCAAACGTTGAGTGAAAAATATTGAAAGGTATTTTAGTTAGGTTGTTGTCACTCGCGAATAAATATTTCAAAGCAGACGCGTTATTAAATATGCCCTCAGGTAATGCTAAGAGCTGATTGTTGCTTAGATCAAGCTCTTGTAGGATCGTTAGAGTATCAAAAATTTGGTCTGGTAATGCAAATATTGCATTATGCCCAAGCCTTAGAATTGTTATTATATTCCCAGGAAGAAACCGAAGGTCTTTTAAAGTATTCAGCCTGTTATTTTTAAGATTGAGTATGTTCAACCTTCTTGCGCCAAGGAAAGAATCCTTGGGAATTGACGTTAGGTGATTGTTACCTAGGTCAAGCCTCGTTAAAGATTCTAGACCAAATACGCCGATGGAAAAATTGGTAAGCTCGTTATTGTCAAGGTGTAGTGCACTCAAGTGTTTTAAACCACGAAATGCGCCTGCGGATAAGGTGTTCAGATGATTGAATTGAAGATAAAGATACCTTAAGTTAGCCATTTCACTAAATATGCCCTCGGGCAACGACCTAATATTAGTTTTCCTAAGAACTAGAGTACTTACTCTGATCAAACCTTTAAAAGTTCCAAGAGATAGAACTGAAAAAAGGTGCGGATTGGATTGAAGATCCAAAATATATAACCGAGACATATTTTCAAACGTGTAGATGGGTAAAGAACTAAGATTGTTGGAATCAATATCAAGAATCACCAATCGAGTCAATGTAGATATATCTTTGGGAATTGAAGTTAACAAATTGCCACCAAGCTTCAAGGTATCTAAACGAGAAACACCTTTAAAGATTCCAGCTGGCAATTTTCGAATTTTATTGTTAGATAAGTCTAACATATATAATTCAGTCAATCTATGAAAAACGCCTGAAGACAATTCGACAAGCTTATTTTTCCCAAGATATAAATACCGTAATTGAACTAAATCATCGAAAATGTCCTGAGGTAATAAAGTCAATAAATTCCGGCTCAGATCTAATACCAACAATTGAGTCAAACCATTGAACAAGCCATCTGGTAACTGCTTCAGATCATTTAAATTAAGCTTTAACTCTTTCAATTTAACCAGGCCTTCAAATGAATCAGGTAAAACCTTACTCATGCCAATCAAAGACAAGTATGAAGCATCGGGGTCATGAATAATAAGAAACACTGATGTTACGGCATCCTCACACACTGAAGTCAAGTTAGAGTGACTAAGGACGCAAGTGCACCCTGTGATTGATCCACATACTAACCTTATTTCATAGATTCCAATGAAAGCGTCATAGAAAACGGTATGACATCTTTGAATGCTGAAGTTCGTAGGCAAAGGTATCTCCTGATCTTGATTAGTTATCTTTACTCCCTTCACTGCTACATTGCGAAAGCTATTTTGATAATGCAATTTAAACATCTTTGATTCAAAGAACTCAAAGCACGGATCTGTATTCATGGACAACGACGTAAACTTTTGATCACCATGGTTACTAGATTCTTCCAAATTTTCAAGAAAAATGTAAGAAAATACTTCACTTCCATTGGAATGCCATAATTCTATTGATAACCAGTTGCCTTCCGTCACGTAAAGATCAATGCTACAGTCAATGATCGCAGACTTATTGCCCATATTGTTGCCGATTGCCGTGATCGTAATTGGGTCATTTGTAACATTGACGTGATCATCACTGCAAGCATATATAGGGTTAGCGACCGTTGCTGCTAAACTAAACTTCATAACACAAAATACTGCAAGCACGTGACAAAACAAACGAGACATCGTGCCTCCGTTACTAGCATTTAAATTGTGTGTGCATTCACTTTCGTAAATTACTGCAGTTTATTTTATAGATTTACATTTGAGAAAGTAAAATACTTAAGTTCGATCAAATCCTCTAGTTCCGTACTATTGGAACATGTCTTAGTTGACGTTCTGATCAGGTCTCTGAAAAAGTGAAAAAGAGGAAAATTTGATCTTTAAGATGTATATTTCAAAGATAAGCAGGACTTATCTGATAACTTGACAAAAACTCTCTTTAAGGGTTCACAAGCCTTTAAAATTTAACGAGAAAATTGAAAAATGGCTATGCCTCAACTTTATCGACTTCAGGATGGTTTGATCTTCATATTTGCAAGAAAATGTGATTCCTTAGGTATGTCAAGCGGGAATTAATTCCAGAAATGTGGAATTTTTTTTACGAATTCCATCTCTGGAAAAAAATCATACTCCCAGCCATTTTACAGAGATTTGATAATGCCGTGACGGCGCACGAATAGACAAAACTTTATGTCCTGAAGTGTGGGCGACTGTAGTATTTAAGATCTTTATAATTTGCTCTATCTTACATTTGAAACACGTTAGGAAAATGACTTTTATATCAAAATTTTTGATATGTAAACGTTCGTCATGGAAAGTATAATTTAGGTACTTAGGAAGTGGGGGTATATTTCCACCAGCCAATCACAGGCAAGTAAGTGAGTACTTCCTGATGGCGGGAATTACGGCCCGTCGCTGTCCTTCATGGTGCAGCTCGAGACAGCTTTTCATGGTATACCATAAGCTATCAAGTTAAAAGCAGAGTCAAAGATTTCGAAATATAATATTTGAGCGTGATTATTTCAATAGTCAAATAAAATTAAATATAGTTAAACAAAACAATTGGAGTCCAAAGCTCGAGATGAATCGAATTTTTCTTTTGATGTTGTACACCTTCAAGGTGGAGAAACCAATCAAGGTTCGGTTTTTGACATTTTTTCTGCAGTTGAGACCTTTTCGTGTTTTTGACGTTTCTCTGATGACACCCTTTTCTGCATTGAGACCAATGAGTGTTTTTGATATGTTTCCCTGCATTTGACACCTTTTTCAGTCGTTGAGACCTTTACGTGTTTTGACAATTTAGGGGGGAGGAGGATACCACCTAGAGATGAGCATGAGAGTACACTATAGTAGATCAGAATTTTGATGCTTTTTTCGTATAGAAATACATGGTCACGGTATTTTTCTTTGTTTGACGCTGGGTCATGAGCTCTTAAAATCAATTGAACTACTGAGTTCTTTTGTATAGAGCTGTATAGAAAATATCGTATAATAGACCTGTGCATACTTGTATTGCTGTTAAAAGCTTGGTGTGTTCTATGAACAACGAGTGGGTTGTATGACCCTTGAAACATACACACAATTAGCCTGCTTATTAGAAAATAATGTAAAGGCCGTGTAGGCCCACACGTGTTTCATTTTAAAGCGTAAATGTGCTCTGTGTCAAAAATAGCGGATAAATTCTTATTTGTTTTACTAAGCATGAAGTTTGAAGATTGGCTTCAAAACCGTGAGACGCGTTTCGTCCCCATTTTCGGGACTCATCAGTCACTATAATGCATGAAAACAGGGGAAAATCTATGTTTTGCCTCTCAAGAAAAATGGATAGTTATGACCTTTTTTGCTCTTTAGATAGCATTAAACACAAGAATCAAGATCCACAAGACAGAATCTGAATTGCGAAAAGCAAATAATTTACATACATACTACAGCCAATAAGGTTAGTAAATGTCGAGGATTAATAGAAAATCTCTCAGATGCAAAACTAATCGCGGGAATACTGGTTTTAGCTAAGGGTCTAACATAATTTTCCCCAACAAGAATCTAGCCGTCTCAAAAATACCCACCGTCCGTAGAATCCTGAGTCGAATATCTAAGAGCAAAAAAAAGTGTAGCAACCCAATGCACCCATTTCATTTGCCATCATTTAAATAGACTGCAATGGACACAAGTTAACACAAACCTGGAGAAAAATATCACTCTGAAACTCAATATTATTTATCGATAGGAGACGATATTCTTAATTGCGTGCAAGAATTAAGAGGCAGCACTCCATGCTCTATTCGAATGCATGGGCAAAACCCATCCAAATCCTAATCCCTACGCACAATCTTTCTCACAATTAAGTCACATTCCTGGACTAAAAAATTTCATCCAGGGTCCGCGATTTGCGGTAGCCGCATTGGACCATAAGTACAATATAAGGCTGTTGATACCAACAATACCTTGGTCCAAATTCATGTCACGACGCACCAAACGTGGCACGGTGGTTCTTTCTTAAAAGTGTGAATGGAACAGATATGCCAGACTTAGTACCCTTCCTTATAACAGACTCCATCGCTAAAAGATAGACTTTGCGAGAAGCTGAAAATAAAGGTAAGCACACAGCGCCAATAAGGTGCCAAAGTCACAAGCGCTATCATACACTACTACCCGTTAGAAATGACTATGTGTATAATGTCCCAAAGACAAGAAAAAGATTAAGCCTCCGGTAACTCTAGTTATAAACCGTGTTCCACACTATAAACCAGTCGACCTCAAAAATGCCCTAATTAGGCGAAAATATGGGAAGAAATCTGAGGTGATCGCAAGCTGTCGATAATATTTTCTCGAGAATTTGTTTAATATAGTTTTAAGGAGAGAGCGAACAACCTAAGACGCATTTGTGTCACGAAATTAGTCACCGTGTATCCCAATACGGGCAATACACGGGCAGCCTCTCCTAACAAAGTTGACGGGAAATTACGGGTCAAAACGACCCCGACAGTTCGCCTGGTGTTCTACTAGAGCTAAAGCACGCACAGGCTAAGGGTCATAGCTATCCATTTTTTCTTGAGAGGCAAAACATAGTTTTTCCTCTGTTTTCATGCATAATAGTGACTGATGAGTCCCGAAAATGGGGACGAAACGCGTCTCACGATTTTGAAGTCAATCTTCAAACTTCATGCTTAGTAAAAACAAATAAGAATTTATCCGCTATTTTTGACACAGAGCACATTTACGCTTTAAAATGAAACACGTGTGGGCCTACACGGCCTTTACATTATTTTCTAATAAGCAGGCTAATTGTGTGTATGTTTCAAGGGTCATACAACCCAATCGTTGTTCATAGAACACACCAAGCTTTTAACAGCAGTACAACAGTATGCACAGGTCTATTATACGATATTTTCTATACAGCTCTATACAAAAGAACTCAGTAGTTCAATTGATTTTAAGAGCTCATGACCCAACGTCAAACAAAGAAATATACCGTGACCATGTATTTCTATACGAAAACAGCATCAAAATTCTGATCTATTATAGTGTACTCTCATGCTCATCTCTAGGTGGTATCCTCCTCCCCCCTAAATTCACGGTTTTGAAGCCAATCTTCAAACTTCATGCTTAGTAAAACAAATATGATTTTATCCGCTATTTTTGACACAGAGCACATTTACGCTTTAAAATGAAACACGTGTGGGCCTACACGGCCTTTACATTATTTTCTAAAAAGCAGGCTATTCATGTGTATGTTTCAAGGGTTATGCAACCCACTCGTTGTTCATAGAACACACCAAGCTTTCAAAAGCAATATAACAGTATGCACAGGTCTACTATACGATATTTTCTATACAGCTCTATACAAAGGAACTCAGTAGTTCAATCGATTTTTTTAGAGGCTCATGACCCAGCGTCAAACAAAGAAAAATACCGTGACCATGTATTTCTATACGAAAACAGCATCAAAATTCTGATCTACTATAATGTACTCTCATGCTCATCTCTAGGTGGTATCCTCCTCCCCCCTAAAAAGACGTCAAATAATAAACAAGGTATCAGATACTGATAAAGGTGTTCATTGTATATGAGACCCTATTTAATCTTTGAGATACTTTGACCTTTGGCATGTTTCTATGCATTTATAGCTTTTTCTGTAGTTGACTTTGTTCATAATTATTTGACGTATTCTTTGTATTGGAGACCGTTTAGTCTTTGAGATAATTTTGATAGTTAATGGCCGCCCATAGTGTGCAGGATGGCGGCGGTTGTCCGGCCCCGGAAGTTTTTTGCTACATTGATGACAATCATTCACACAGGGGCTTTGCACAGCCGGTTTGTTTTCAGGAGAAGTGCGTGTTCGCGTCAATCAAATATTTCAGTTCACTTTATTTTTTAACAGATGTTTGAGGAGGGTTTGGGAAAAGTCATTGAAAAGTGAGTGTAATTATAACAGGGTGATTCATCTATCATCGAGGTGGAAAATAAAGGATTTACTTTGTAAGATGGTCTATTCGCAGGCTATGCGATGAACTTTTAGATTCAAATAGGTTTTATAAAATGACCTGATAGACCCGCGTATGAAGACGCATGACGCATAGTGGAGATGCCCAGTGCCCCATTGTTACATCGGCGTCATTGGCTGCTGCCGATCCGATAAGCTATCTATGGAATTCAAAATCTTGTCATCCTCAATATCTCGGAAGGAAATGAGCACATCTCAATAAACAGAAATATGCAAACCGCTCATTCTGTGGCCCACAACACGTCTTTGTTCCAAAAACCAGGACTTTTCCTGGAGATAAAGCGTTTCAAGTGGCAGGAACACGCATGATCCTCAGACAGGCCCAAACTCTGATCTTTCAAAAATAATTTGAATGAAAACCCATTTGTTCAATTGATATCGCTTTTGGTTTTGGTTTCTTTGATGCAATGTTTGTTAATTTTGCATGTTTTGATTGTATTATATATGTTCTTGTTCAGCGCTGTGGTCCTTGGAGGGCGCTTTACAAAAGCATTGAATGGTAGGTATGGTAAAATATCGGGCACGGGACGATTATACTGCTGGACCTTGAAAGAAGAAAAGCACTGAAAACTTGCGGGTTTATTAATAATAATTCGGGAGTAGTAGTATTAATGGACCGTTGGACACTGATAGTGACTAGTGAGAATGCAGGCAAAAGGAATATAGACCACCCATTTGAAGAATTCTTGTCTGGTATACTTAGTGCCAGGGAACCATGTCGACGTCGTTTTTGCGAATTTCCAATGAGGAAAATAACCCTGTATGGCACCATTGATAATGGCCTTGAGAATATCAGGGATATTCAACATAAAATCATCTTTAAAAAAGGTTTGATGTAAGGCAAGGCTCAGTGAATTTTCCGTCGTTTTACCCAATTTGCGCGTTTTGAAACAAATAGTTGCCCTAATTTACAGCCCCATAATGCCATTTAATTTTTATTTCTGATTTGGGGTTGTTTTTATGTACCCTGAACATGTGGTATAAATGTCGTGCAAAAATTCCTTGGGAAAGTAGTGTCCTTGGGGGGTCCATGGACCCCCCCGGGCACTACGGACTGGAAAACCCCTGGTCACTAAGCGTTAAGCTGTTCATGTATGAAATCAAGAGTATTATATTCACTTAAATAATTAAAATTGTTAACAGAATGTTAATGATGCATTTTTATTGATCAAACATATAATGTTTGAAAAAACTCATTAGAATGATGAAACTAATACCAATGCACAGTCACTTTGTCACAGTCACTTGAGTTCAGTCAGTGTCTATGATGGATGTCAATTGGAATTTGCCACCAAAAGTGCGCCGATTTTGTTCTATTGAAGCGATTTTAGATTCTTTCGTTTTCAAATTGAAGACAATTCAAATTGGTCGTCAGACTGTCCCCCAAAATTTTTACAATCAAACTAAAATTAAAAAAATATAAACTGTGCATTTCTGGGAGATATTTTGAAATTCATTTGTTAACCAAGATCTAAGCTAAATCCCGCCTGTTATTCCTCCATATGGTGGACTTTATCCGGAGATATTGTCAATTGAAACACAAATACCAGCTTCGACAGTTTCACTTGAAGTTTCAAATGTATAAGCGTGTAGCATCAATTGTGTTGATGCAAACAATTTAAAGAAAAGAATTATTTGTACAAATCAGAGAGAATATATATATTATTATGCATTGTGGTGCAATACCACATGCGAGTAGCGCGTCCGCCCACACTGCACAATACGCAAAAACTTATCGGGCATTCGGTCATGCCAAATCGTCAAGCAAATAACTCTGTTTTATTAGTTTGAAGCAATTTAAACACTATTTTGGTCAAGTCAGCTTCTTCATGATAATAATAATGATTGGAGGTTTTTTTCGGCTGATAACAAAAAATATGTGCCCTCGCCAAGAAAAATTCAGGCTCGTCTTCGACTCGCCCGATATTGATCTAGGATCGGGCGATATTATTTTCTGTTATTCAACTCAGCATCCAATATTATATAAATACATTGAACTAATCAATATATTATTTTTAAAAACAGAGAAAGCACCAGAATTATGTTGTGTGGGAAATGATTTTTTGTTTGGAATTTGACTGCTAAAACTAATGCAACAGCCACAGGCTACTTTGGGGACAGATGTGCGGGACAACGCTCTAATGTGGAGGGACAATCGACCTATCTCCTATTACCCACTACCTCCAAGATGGAATTAAGGGAGGGACATAATGAAGAAAACCAGGTTGAATAAAGAACAATAAAGGAAAGGATGGTTGGTGCTCAAAGGTCTCAGTTTACTCTCAGCAAGGTATTTTTAATTTGCCTTCCGCTGAAACCTGGAGCAAGGATGAGACAACAAGACTGTTTGGAATTGAATTTTCCAATGCAGCATGTGAATTTATTGGCAATTGCGACATTATAAAGTTATGAATTATGTTATATCACAAGAAGCAGCACTTTATTTATACCTATTTTTGATTTAAATATTCAATAGCAACTATGTTGATATCAGGATAGCCGAAACTAGTCCAAGAGGTTTTTCAAGTGTCTCAGATAATCGAAACTAGTCCAAGAGGTTTTTCAAGTGTCTGTAATTGGCCATAACTCCTGCATCATTAGCCTCTGTATGTCCATCCACTGTTGGGCGAAAGCCTCAACATGTTTTCCGCCAACCCTTTCACACTGGCCTAGTGCGGGTTGGAAGGTACCTTGAGTAATGTGTGCACGTAACAGACCCGGGATGGTCCCCTACTCTTTTCGATAAGCTCTGCAACTTTTTACGTTTTCAAGAATGACTTCCCTGATACACGGAACCAACAGCTTTACATGACTCTCCGAACCTTGAGGCACCGGACACCCATTGCATACACCTGCACATTTTACGCAATGGGTGGGAGCGAGGAGAAATTCAATAATCACACTGCTGCGCACTATGCAATTTCCCACCTTATAGGAACTATTTGAGTATGACCAAGAAACCGACTCTCGCGGGGCTAGAACCAGGGCCGCACGATCGATCTTATAGACAGGTACATCCCAGGTCATAACTAATCTAGTTTCCTACCACATAGCCACTAGGTTTTTTTTTATGTTGCATAAACTATATTGTTTAAAATAAGCTTTGGGGTCACCCTGATTTTTGACTTAAAAAAACAAAATGGCGGCCAAAAAAAAAAAAAAAAAAAAAACAGTGAAGCAAGAAAGGTGTCAAAATTTGCAGAACAAAACAGACTATTGATATCATTTTATGTTTTTGTGCAGAGACCAATGGTTTGTAACTTATGTGGGTATTTAGACATGCTGCGTTGCTTTTTTGGGGGTCTTTATTTGAGTATGACCAAGAAACCGACTCTCGCGGGGCTAGAACCAGGGCCGCACGATCGATCTTATAGACAGGTACATCCCAGGTCATAACTAATCTAGTTTCCTACCACATAGCCACTAGGTTTTTTTTTTTATGTTGCATAAACTATATTGTTTAAAATAAGCTTTGGGGTCACCCTGATTTTTGACTTAAAAAAACAAAATGGCGGCCAAAATATCAATTTTGGCTAAAAATGGATATCTCCGTCGTAAATTGCGCACAAAAACACAGAATTCCCCCTTTTAATATACAAAGGCACAGATCTTGGCCTTGGCAAACGAAAAAAAAATTGTTTTTTATCTGTAACCTACAAAATTCAAAATGGCCGCCATGAACGCTCTATACAGCTATACATGACCATAAAAGTAATTTTCAGAATAAATTCGTAATGTGGAAGATGCCTTATTAACTTATTGTTGAGCTTCTGTCGCAAAATATACATGGCTATAATTTTGCCTCAAAATTGAGCCAAAACAAGATCAAAATGGCTGCCAAAATACCAATATTGAATCAAATTTTCCTTTAAAGGTATATTTCGGCCGTAAAAGACATAACAAAACTTGAAATTTCCCTCTTTTAATGTACATAGGCATAGGTCATTGTCTCGGTAATCTTAAGATTTCTATTGTTTGATCACGTGACCCAAAAATTCAAAATGGCCGCCACAAACGTTAAATACAAATAAGCATACTTATTAGTTTATTGTTCAAGATATGATCATAATTTAAATGATGCATTATTAACTTGTTATTGGGCTGCTACCACAAAGCATTTGTAGCTATAATTTTGCCTCAAAATGCCAGCCCAAAAATCAAAATGGCGGGCAGAATTCCAATTTTGTCTTATAATCCAATATATGTATTGTCGTCGTAAAACACACACACAAACTCAGAATTTCCTCTTTTTGATGTACCAATGAAGATAGCTTTTTAGTTGTATCACGTAACTCTATAGAAAAAGAGATTGAAAAATGTGGCTGGCTGTGGCCGCACCCTGATTTGAACTTTTCTGAGGACGTACACAGCATTGTTGTATTCGTAATATCAAGCCCAGGCTTATATATCCCTTACATCCCAAGAGGAAAATGACTACCAACCTGACGATCACTGCAAAAAGGACGGTAGCGTTATTTGTCTTGTTAAATCTAGCAATTTCCCCCTAAACACAAGGCATAGGTCCGCTCCGTGTTTTTTGAAAAATGGTAAAAATGGCATGGGATTTAAGGGATATACTAAACCTCCTGGTAATCATCAAAATCCTTTCTTTGCAAAAGGTGAAAATTCTGCATAAGCTTGTAAATACGTCCAACAAATCTAGTCATTCCTATCTTATTTCACTCCTTAAGTACATAGGAAACCTTGTAGATACCGCAATAGCTAGACTCAGAAAGCCTATGCAGGCGATCTTACTATAATATCAAGTGGTGTAGATGGATGCAAAATGCTACTTCGACTAGTAAAGACCTCCCTAAAGTGGACTAGAACACTGAACGCGAAGTCTACAAAGTGTAAAAGCAGATCTATGTATCCGTCAGAAAGGGTCAAGGAATCACACACTCGTCGCCCACATCACATACTGTCTTACTGCCATTTTTGACTTTTTTGAATTTTGCAATATGTCTTATATGTTCTGGTCTATACAGGCACAAAGTTACAATCTTGAAAGTGACCTAATTAGTGGAGGATATAACTTAAGAATTTGATCATTACGCTCTCTGCATTCGCGATTCACATACTGTCTTTGTTTCATTTACACCGTAATTTCAATCGGAGTATAATTCCATGTTGTTCGTAACAAGCTGTGTTACCGCTTTTTCACACATACAGCATCTATTTCGTCGTATCTGCCTCGTGCTTGAACATTTCGTTTTTCACATAGTGTATCTATCTGAACGGTATGATATAACGGGTGAAAATTAGCGTCGTAATGTTAAACTACGACTTTTTTGCGTTTCACATACATAACCTTGTGACTTGTAGCTTTTAATATCCAGGAATATAATTGTCACTTTCAAAACTCACAAGGTTAAAACTTAAAACTTACGAGAATGGTTTTTTCTTCATATGAAAATAAAAGACATTGTTAATGTTTTTTTAATTCCATAGTCCAAACATAAAATCTCCCGGTAGAATTTAATGGGGGGTGTGGGGGGATTATTTCGCGAAAACGGCATTTTGGTCCAGATAAGACATATGTATGTGGCGCGATATTTATCCTATAATGCTCATCTATGTATAAATGGAAAATGTTCCCCTTCATCCACCAGGCATCCATGAGGTTCCTTGGCCAAGAGATCTTCAAGGACCCCAGTGACAAAGAGATGTGGTCATGTGTGGATATACGAAAACTATATTGTTAGTCGAATTTCAGGGGAGTTCATCTACTGATTCCCTATCTGACTTTCCAAGAATCTTGAAACTCTGCCAGCTCGATACCTGAAGAAGCAGGCAGGACTGCTAAGCTGTACCAATCCATCCATCTTGTACAGGAACAGAAACAACAAAGGTCTACCACTAAAGGCCCTTTCTATCCACCTAAAATGTATGCAAGTTGTGAAGTACCACATTTTTAAATATGCGATGGGGAAAAAAGAAGAACTGGAATGGGGTGAGAGAGCTACATGAAAGGGACCGATATTAATGTGAACTTTGCAAAGGACAGCATAGCCGACAAGGCCTCGATTACACAGAGTCTGCATCTGGGAAAGGCATTGGCCAGTTGAACAAGAAAGAACACAGAAATACCCGGTCTGCACTTGTGAAAGAAGTGTCAGAGGAACAGATGTTGGTATCCTAAAATAGTAAGACCCAGAAGGGTAAATGACTATGTTGGGAGATCGCAATGCAAATGGACATCAGCTGGAATAAGCTCCTATGCTCCTGTTCACCAGAAATGCTGAAATTCTACCTAAGCACTATACAGGATACACTTCCTACACTAGTCAATATGGAATAAACATGCTCTTGGACCGTGTGCTCTGTGTGGACAGTGGGGGATGAAGACAAACTCCTCATCAAATTCCCGCCAAAAATAGACACCACGTCACTGAGACCAGATGTCACCATCTATTCTCATACAAGGAACTCTTTGCACGCAGGGCGTTGACAAAGAGCAGTAGAGAAGCATCTCATACATAGCTTTAACAGGTCGGGATCAGTGCAACACGAGCAGAAGCAAATCTTCAACGATATCTTTGTGAACGAAGCAAACAATTCCGTCATCGTCATCATCAACTTGGTGTAAGTAAGAGAAGTATGTTGTCGTACTGTGATCGGGTACCGTATCACATGTATCGTCATGGACTGATGTGTTATCGGACTCTTCAACAGCGGAGGAGTGGTCCATATCCACATCTCTTTCACCTACCTCTGTTGACGCTTCCAGATTACACGCCGGAGCTGGCACAATGCCCTGGGTACTCCGAGACTTTGTATCACCAGCTGGTAAATGCTTGGTAGTTATGCCCGCTTTCTTCCGGGCCAACCATGCGGCAAGCCTCCTTTTGCAGCGCCTCTTCGTAGAAGGGGATTTCCACTTCTTTGTCTTCATCTTCTTGTCCTTCACGGTGTCAAACGAATTATTCGCAATTCCCGAAGCCAATGCAGTGGTGGTTTCCATTTGCATCTGCACCGGTAATACTGGGCCATTTGTCTTCGCGTGGTTTCTCCACAAATTATTCAGAAATAATGTATTTCCATGACTCTTCAAAGAAAGATGGGCTCACTGGTGATACTTAATCTCTGTAGAACGTTAGATAGACGTGATCCAAGAACAGGGACAATTATTGGAGTATCCGTAATTTTCCGAGACAGGTGTGGTAGTCCTCCGGGCTCACAGTCCGGGAACAATGGTGAACAATAGGGCAATCGATTCAGTTGACTCTTCACGCAACATTAGTTTCACACTTTATTTCGTTGTCGTCTATGGAACCCGGACTATGATACCTGCCGGACTACGATTACTTTCACACCGGTGTCGTAAACTACAGTGTCCGCGTGACTGAGTGTCCTACCACCAATCTGTCTATTGTGTTCGCCATTGAGTACTGTATGCATCGTTTGTTTCAGCACTGCACCCAAAATGGCCTCGTATACAAGGTCACGGCTTATTCCGTACATGTTGCTATGGTAGCTAGACACTCTCTCACGAGGGACACTCAGTTTCTTTACACCGGTATACAATCCACGTCCTCACTCAATCAAAACCAGTAATGGAATCCCGAATATTTGCCAATGGTCAGCCTTCTCCATATACCGGTGTGGCAGGAGATATGGTCCTCCGGGCTGACAGTCCGGGAACAATGGTAAACAATAGGGCAATCGATTCAGTTGACTCTTCACGCAACATTAGTTTCACGCTTTATTCCGTTGTCGTCTATGGAGCCCGGACTATGATACCTGCCGGACTATGATTACTTTCACACCAGCCGGCTTCTTCAATATAGTGTGGGTTGGTATGTCAATGAAACAGTAAAAAAAAAAAAAAAAAAAAGAGCTAATTAATATGCAAAAACGCTATAACTCATCAACCAAAGTAGATATTTATGTCAAATGTGTTCACAAGAACCACTGAGAAAAGTTTTATTTCTTATGTGCACAATATGGGGTCAAAGGTCAAAATGGGGTCATCTAGGGGTCAAATATAAAAGAAGCTTAATTGACCTACATAGCTATGCCATCTTGTAGGCATCAATGAAAAGTGAAAAAGTGTCCACAGTAACCCCGCTCTAAGAGTCATCGTTAAGGGTCAAAGGTCAACAACAACAACTTGACATGTGCACTATGACTTCTTCATACGTAACGGGCATAGTCTCCTGGAGTTGTCTAGTTCATTTTCTGTTTGACAGTGTTTCTAGACTGATTTTTTTCCATGCTGAACACGATGGCACCGGCAGATTTGTTAAAAAATGTGCCCAATGTGATCCCCCAAGGGACCCGGGGTGGGGGAGGGGAAAAAGTTAACTTTGGTATACGTTGACCAAATTTGGTGTTTTTAAAAAAAAAAAAAAAAAAAACGCAACATTAGTTTCACGCTTTATTCCGTTGTCGTCTATGGAGCCCGGACTATGATACCTGCCGGACTATGATTACTTTCACACCAGCCGGCTTCTTCAATACTTCATTTCATTTTGCTTCTCACGGCTCTACTCAATCATTGATAAATTTTGTGGTGTCGCTGTTGGTAATACTAAACGCAATTATTTCCAATTAGTCGGTCCACAGCCACGCGCAACAGGGAATGATGTTCATTTTCTGTTTGACAGTGTTTCTAGACTGATTTTTTTCCATGCTGAACACGATGGCACCGGCAGATTTGTTAAAAAATGTGCCCAATGTGATCCCCCAAGGGACCCGGGGTGGGGGAGGGGAAAAAGTTAACTTTGGTATACGTTGACCAAATTTGGTGTTTTTGGTATCTTTTTTTAGGTTTTCGGGCATGAAAAGTTGATCAAAGCAGCTTTCAAAATCCAAATAGCTGCCTTATGCCCCAAATTCAAAATGGCTGACTGCCCAAAAAGTGAGTTAGGTGTATGATGACCAATTTGGGCGATTTGGGCGATATTTGGTTTCCAATTATAAGTTGTTGGCATCACTAGATGGTTAAGACAACTTTAAAAATCCAAAATGGCTGTCATATGTAAAAATATTGAATTTCCAAAATAGCTGCTGTATGTCAGTTTTTCAAACTTTCCGCCAAAATGTAATTTCTCCAACCTTTGGTGTGTGTTGACAATTTCCTGTACTTTGATGTCTATCTATTAGGTCATTTAGCTTAACAAGGTGATGATTTTTCAAATAAAAAAAGCTGCTACTTGTCATTTTTAAATAGCCATTGAAAAGAAATTTTAAAGTCATTTGATATAAATTGAACAATTATGGTATTTTGAGTTTATTTATATCCCTAACGTGCCTAGAGGAAAATCTGACAATCACCGCAAAAACCGGTATTTTTGTTATCAGATCTAGGAGCAATTTCCCACTAATCAAAGCAGCTCGTAATGTTTTGTCAGGTGGGTTTGGAAGCGATTAAGGACGTTAGGGATAAGCTGTTTGTCATCATTAGGTAAGTAATCAATTTTCATCAAAGGCGGCTGCCAAATGTCCACATTTTTTCATAATTGACACCTGTATAAAACATAGATGCAAAACTCTGCCTCTTTTCCCGACAATATACATGTAAAGATATGCACAGCATCTTACCTTAACCATGTTAACCATAGTGAAGTATACAATATTACTTTTTGTATCAAAACACAGTGGTTCTCAAATATAATTCAACCAGAGGCGTGTACAATGTTTGGCTGCTTCACTGAATTCTGCAAGGTCCTTGTCTGTGCATTGTTACTCCAGCATTGGCCAGATCAAGAGATGTTCCATTGTCTGTGGTGCTGTTCCACAATCACAGGTTGTCATGATCTGGAGGTCACGTGATGAGTGCCGAGTAGTTGAGCACGCACCAACTGGGGCTCTGAAATATTATTCGTTTTAATTCATTTTCCACCGTTTAACGGAGGAACTTTTGTAATCTTCGCAAAGAGTACCATGAAAGGAAAGGGTAAACGTCTTGCTTCGCCGACCAAGTCTCCACAACAGGAAAATAAAGCCAAGAAAGTTTTGAGCTTCTCCGAACAGGAAGACGTGCCTGTTGAAAACATGGCCGGTATTGACAGTCGTAGTTCCGGGTCACAAGGTGAAAATGGCGGCGCCCATGCATCGTTGATGTCTACGGCGAGTGCACCTCCCCAATGGTTCATAGACTTTGAAACACGGCAAAAGGATAGATTCCGTAAGGTTTTCGATGACTGCAAGGAAATGTTTGAAGGATTTAAGATGGAAGTCGATGCTAAATTGAACAATTTCAAGTCTGAGGTTGACATTTTGAAGAAACAAATCGAGTCAGCAGAACTTAAGCTGGACGACCTTGAAAACAGAAGCAGACGCTGTAACATTATAATCTTTACTTTGCCCGAAGGGCAAGAAGGTCAGGATTGTTTGAAGTTTGTTTCAGACTTGCTGGTGAAACAGCACTTGCCGCAGCCCAGTATTCAGAGAGCTCATACCGTACCGGTAACGTCAATCTGGTCCCTGATCCAAGCCCCGTCCAATCATTTGGGTTCGCCCTTTTTCAAGAGAAGGAGACATGCAGAAAGGCATTGATTAACTTTTTCCAATGCAAGAAATTTGGCCAGTCTACTGTTTGTAAGCAATGTACTATAGTGCAGAGAGTTCAGAAGATAATAATAAACTCGAGGAGCCCTTCATCGCTGAGAAACGAAGGGAAGAAAGCATATTTAGGTTTACCCAGCTATAAAATCAAAGTGGTGCAAGACTGATTTGCTTGAGTATAGATGTGCTTTTGATAAATCTATTTGACTGTTTAACTTGCTACTGTTTTGACTTTGCGTCTTCGAAAGCACGTTTGTTTTCTGCACCGTAATACTTCTCCCAGCCTAGAAGTTTTGGACTTGAGATAAAGTTAGTATTTATATTCACATTTCATTCTAACAGAAAACAAAACTTTTTTTGTTTCTAACACTGGATGGACAATGAACATTGATCATATTTATCGTAAGGGTGAAATGCACCCTTTTACTGACTCTTGACTTTAATCCACTTCCTTCTAATTGGGCACTTTAACCTTTGATCTTTTTGGGGTATAAACATTCCTGAGCTGAGTAGTAGAATTTAGTTGATTTAATCATACATGTTTGTCAGGGACTTTTTTTTTTTTTTAAGGGTCCCTTGAGAATGATTTCTGCATCGTGGCTCTTATATGTTAATTCAAAATTCATTACCCTTGCTTTCGTTATATGGCGTGTTTGTCCTTTGTGCTGTATTTTTTGTACGCAGGTTCGTTCAATGTTGTGTTTGGAGGGATTTGTGGAGGTTGGGGTTTGTCCTTGTTTTTAACCACTAATCGATTTGCCCTTTGTTGTGTTTGTTTTTTTTAAACCCCTTTCCTCAATTTTTGCCTCCTTTTTCCTTCAGGGCCGCCATCTGGTGCTTTAGGTCATTCTTTTTTGGAAACAAGCGTCTTGCGTTGTTTGGTTTGGTTGCCAATTTGCTTGCGCGTGGGCACTTTTTTGTGTGCGTTGCTTTGGTGGTCCATTTTTCCAGGGTTGTGCTTGATTTGATAACCTTGGCTATTTTAATGTTTGACATTCACTGTGCTGATTGTTTTAAATGTCCAATTTTTGTGTTTGTTTGTCTATGTGTTTCTTTTGGTGTGTTGTCGTTTTGGTTCGTTGATGTTGTTTTTTCGCAGATCACTGTTTTTTGCCAAATTCCTTTTTTTCCTTTCCAATTACAGATCTTGACGTCATACATGCAAGTAGGTTATGTACATTTTGTTTATCTTTGTAATACAGGATAGATAATGTGTTTTAAAATAATTTTGTATACTTTTTAAAGTGTTTTATTGTCTGTCGATTTTTCCCCCATATCCATCTTGCCACTAAAACTTAGCACGTTTAACTGTCCGTGGGATGCAAGACCCGTTAAAAGGAGAAAAATTTTCCATTACATGCTTTCAGTTTATAGTGACAATTATTTTCCCCTGCAAGAAACCCACTCTTCTGTTGATTATTAAAACATGTTGAAAAGCCATGGGGGAGCCATGCATGGTTTTCTAGTCATTCTTCCTAATAGTCCGTGGTGTTTCGAGTCTTAATGCGTTAATTCCGTGTCGCCTTATTTGTTAATTCGCAGTAGAGTGACCCCATTGGTGGCCGGTTTTGTTTAAATTAGTTTCTATTCCAATTAAATGGTTTGCCCCCTTGTGGTGTGGTGTGATATTTATGGCTCCTAAATAATGATGACGCCTGACTTTTCCTTAGATGTGTTTTTACTAAATTAGCAATGCAATTTAAACAATACCAATTCATTGTCGCGGTGCTTTTAATGCTGTTTTAGGCCCCTTAGACTCGTTCGTTCGTTGCAATTCCAAAAATACAGTGGAAGAATGCCGTCGTTAACCAGCTGATATAGTTTCATCATCCGGTTGATCAGGCCTGATGTCCTCTTGGGACTTGTAGACATCACATCCATCTATGATGTTGCTAATGGTTTGTAACTCTCCACAATCGCAGTTTTGTGAAGGTTCTACTCCGATCTTGTTGAAGGAAAGTGTCTTTGTACGACCAACGGCAGTTCTCTGAGTCTGTTGAGGTTGACCCATGCTTTCCTATCAAGGTCACAGCCTTTTGGGGGGCTTGCTAATGGGGCTTTCCCCAAACTGCTTTAGGTTCAAATGAGGAGTGACCATTGAATCATACCGATCTGTCCTTGATTCCAGGATGATTCATAGGGTCTGTGACTGCAGTGCCATTGATTGGGTAGCAAAGTGATTCCGTGGATTCTCGCTCCTCCTCAAAGGGTTTTGGTGGTGGGATTCGGCTACCAGGTTAATCACATTTCTTGGCGAGCTCGATTGTCTGAAGGTTCCTCCTAAGGTTTGCAGGAGATATGCCGACAGAATTGGAAGATATTCTACAGGCGGTGCAAAAGGCAACCACTAACAAGTTCTCAATTTGCCATCATTCAGAAACGACACTCAATCTTGTGTGAATGTCTGTGACTCCATACTGGTGCAGAGTATTCAGCAGTGGAGTACCCCAGGCAACATTGAGTATGTAAGGTTTCAAGGATGCAAAACCCCCATCCAGTTCCTTCCTGCGAGCTTCTGGAGGTTGACACGAGACTGGGTCTTCTTGGGGGGCAGCGAACTGCCTTAAGTGTGTTGATTGAAGTAATGTCTTGCGGTCCAATTTGTACGCAATGTACTTCGGTGTTTGGCATGTGGACGGTTTTCTCCACTAGAGTGATGTTTAGTTCTCATTTTTGCGCTTCGATTTGCAAGGTGGAAAACATAGCTGACGGTCTTGGGTTTGTTGAATTTCAAGTGCCATCGGGTGGAAGAATTGGCTTACAATGTAGGTCTTTCTGCCAACACGTTTTCTAAAGACTCAAAGCAATCAGCATCTTACAAGTGCCGTGTCCGTCTGCGTATAGTACTGCTAACAATACTCCCTTGTTGGGCATATCTGGAGACGTAAGATGTTGAAGAGACTGGGTTCCAGGACAGAACCTTGTTTGGGACCAACCATTCCGTGAGTTTGCGCTTTCGACTGAGCTTCCCATTTTATGTCTCCAGGCCGAAAGATCTGTCTTGGATCAGCAGAATCAATACTTGACAAGCGTGACATCAGGGAAGAGTTTGAGAGCTTGAGTAGGAGGAACCCGGTGGCCAAAGACTGTAGTAGCAGCAAGTTAGGGTCTATGAAGCTTGCTCCAAACTAAATCTGCTTTCTTCTGGAAGTCTGTCTCGATGTCCATTAAACTAGACTACGGTAGTCTTGCTACCTTAGACTCTCAAGGTAGTAAAAATAAACATTCCTAATACAAAGCTAGTGAAATATCACTGTTTTGAAATGGATGAGTTAATTTTTCGATATTTGGAGGTACTTTCACTCGAATTTAAGGCAGTATACCAGGCATCCACGTAATCCAAGGGCACTTTCTAGACGGGACTTCTTCTTATTTCTGAAGATTTGATGTTAATTGTATTAGTTCAAAATTGTCCCGGAGTTCAGTCCTGACCTTCAGTTTGTAACTTGGAATTTTAATGATGGCAAGCCCTCTAAGGGTCGTGGTTTCTGGAAACTCAATTGTAATGATTTACCTTTATCATGCCGAGTTTTATAACTTGGTCAAAAAGAAGATTCAAATTTTACAGATATTCATAGGAATTCTGATTGTAACCCTAAGTGTTGTGGGATTCTTTGAAATGTACTGTAACTGGTGTTTGTATTGAATAACAGTGTTCGGAAAAAAAAGGAAAGAAAGGTTGCTCAAGCAAAATTAATGATGATATTGAAAGGTTAAAAGTAAGATAAGCGATGATCCATCAAATGAATGTTTCATATCTTCAAGTAGAATCGTTGGAAGCAGAGTTAAATAAAATCTTTGAATTTGAACAAAGGTTTGATGGGTTCGCTCCATAACTAGATTGATGGAGAAGTGGAAAAAAGTTCTAAATATTTTTGTCTTTATAACAAAAGGTCTTGTGAGAGAAATGTATTTATAAAATTAATAAGAGAATGGTGATGTTATTTCTAACCCATCCAGGTATTTTGAAAGTAATTCACCAATATATCGCAATTGTATACTCTGTTAATAAGCGTGAGAATTCTTCGATCATCATGAAGAATTTTTGAAAAACATTGATATCCTAAGTTAAGTGGCAAGACAGGGAAACTCTTGCCCTTCCATGACAAAGAAGAATTATATGATGTCTCTCACTTCAATGAAGCATAATAAAACACTGGGTATATGGCTTCCCAACTGCCTTTTATATTGTGGTTTTGGCCAGACATCTCCGACATGTTTATTCATTCGTATACATTCTCTATTGAAAATGGTCTTAGTCCAGATGTCTCAAAGAAATGGTATTATAACTTTATTACCTAAGAGATAAGTTGTTTGTATATTCAGAATTATAGACCAATTTTCTTTATTGACGGGTGGACTACAAGATTTTTGCTAAGGTAGTACCAATCGTCTAAAACAATTTCCCTTCATGCTCTCATCAATCCCGATCAATCTGGCTTCCTCAAGGCAGTAATATTGCAATAATGTTCGCTTATTTAGATGTTATTGTTATCTGAAGCAAATGAAATACCTGGGGGCCATTTTACTCTTTGATATGGAAAAGCCTTTGATAAGTGTCATTCATACTTTTTTGTACAAGTTTTGACATATTTTAATTTGGTGATCAATTTTATCCTGGATTGAAACCATTTACTCAAGGAGAAAGAGTTACATGATTACCAATGGCTTTTGAACTGATCATCGAGTATGCCCAAGGGGGCATTTTTCAGGGCTGCCCAATCCTCTCCATATTTATTTTTTTATTGGTTATTGAAACGATGGCTCTTGCAGTCCGTCAAATGTTAATATCAAAGGCATCCTTGGTGATAAAGAGTTAAAGATTTCCCTTCTTGCCGATGACCTCAACTTGCTTTTAGATGGGTCTGATGATCGTTTAATAATTTGTTTTTATTTGTAAAGAAATTCGCTTGATTGTCTGGGTGCAAAATTAATCTTTTAAATCGAAGCAATTTGGTTGGTGCCAAAAAGGGGTCAAAAATTTTCCCTTTCCGAGCAGGTCCTCATTTGGAAAGGAAACCGTTTTAATCCTTGGGCGAAATTTTGTCTTAATACTCGGTCTGTTTGTATGTTTGATTTAAATGTAATTATAAAAAGTCATAAGGCAAACTTGAAAGGACGTTGATTGTTTGCGCACAAGAAAACTTTCTATTATTGGGAAGATATGCGTAATTAAATCTCTTCTTTGCCCCAGCTTCTTAATTCTTCTCATTTTTGTGTCTTAAACATCCCCGGGATAATTTTTTCAAAGATCTTGATAAGATTTTTTTTTAAATTTCTATGGCATGGCGGGAATGATAGGGTCCAAAAGGGTGTATGTTTCCGAACAATTTTAATCAACGCATTGTGGTCTTCGTCATGAATTGGACTCTTATTATTTTTCTGTTGCTCAAAAAATGATGTGGGTTAAATTGTTGTTTGATTCAATAACTTTGAAAGCTTTTGGAAAACGATTGAATTATCTGGTATGGACCAGCTTTATGGGATTCTGTTGTGGAAATCTTATGCTCCCTGATAGTCTCCTTAATAAGCCCCTTCATAGTTCTCAGTTAGCTGACTCTGTCATTGACTGGTATGTAATATCGTGACAGAGCTTGTCAAGCAATTATGGTAAAACATTTTTCTGACGTTGGGTATTATCAGTGGTTTATGGTACATCGAAATATAGATCCAAACTACGATAACATGTATTATGAGAACTTGGTGTGACAATGGTATTGTATCGTGTACATTCATAATCTTTTAAACCCACCTCTCCCTGGGAGTAAGCTTTTGAAGAACTGATTTTGGATTTGGGTATGTCTTATAAGAAAAGATGGAACTTTCAATTTTCTCATGAAATGTATCCCCAGCTTGTGTCTTCAGGGTCAATGCAGATAATGTTGACATTTTGAGGATCTCACTTCTCCAGCTTGTAAGAGGTTCCAAGATCCCAGATTTGCATATTCTATTTTGACGAGACGTGTGTTTCCTGAAGTCGTATTGAGTTTTGGGACTCTTGTTAATGTTGATATTGCCTGCTGATTACCCTAGGACACGGAACTGGAGAAATTCATTTAACGCAACTTTAAATGCTACAATTGATACACAGCTCCGCTCTTTTATTTAAGGTGTTCCATAAAGCATTTGCTTTTAATATTCCTCCCTTTTTAAAATTAATCGTAAATATTCCCAACTTTGTGACTTTTGTAAAAAAGTTCCGAAACAATTTATATTTGTTGTGAAGTGTGAGTATGTTTAACCTATTTGGATATCTTGTCAGGCATCATTCAGGATAAACTGAGTATTGAGTCTCTATTTCAAACTTTGCTAAGATGTTTGGGATTTTTAAGGATAACGTTTCTCACTTATTTATTTTTGTGTGCATAGTATATTTATGTTTGTAAGTTTCAAGGTAAGAAGGCCCGCATTTGGCATCTTGTAAGCTTTTATTAAGGTTATGGGAGCCTAATACTCTGTTGCTTATGACAAGGGAAACTTCAAGCCATTTTAGAAAAAAAGATTTGATTTGGTGGCGTTTGCAATCCCTTACATTGTCTTCGCTCTCTCCATCCCATAGAATCAGGTTGCAATGAAGCAGCTTGAGGCCAGTGGTGGGCTCCTGGCACATTGCTAGGTTACCTACGTTTGGTTCCAGTTTCACTCAAAATCAGAAAGGCGGATAGAACGTACAAAAGTTGGGACGTGAGATAAAGTGGACAGTGGTAGCCTTTCAAGTTCAAACAGAACAAGAAGGGAGGTGAGTTGGAGATTGAGGTTGAACTTTGGTGGTGGCGGGAAGGAAAAGAAGAAAGAGAGGGGCCTAGTAATCTGGGGACAAGGAAGAGGAGACCATTTATGTGGGGAGAATTCAGATAGGCCGTTTCCTTTTCCTCCTTTTGATTCATCCTTTAAGTCTGTAACATACTGCTTGTCTTTTTCCAAAACTGGTCTACTCAACTGGTGTAGGACCTATGTACTACCTGTGTGTGATCTTTTTTCTTGCTATTTTTTTGTTAATCCTGTTTGTATTGTAGTGATTGGTTGTAATTGCTGCTTGTGATTATTGAAAACGCCAATAAAAACTGAAAGAAAAAAAAAAAAAAGTTGTCATGAATCTGATTCCAGGTAGACCCACTTCTGCAAGGAACCTTAGCTCGGCCGGTTCCTTTTCTCAAGCTGTTGAGACTTCTGTCATTCAGCCCATAGGAGTCAGCTCCCGGTGGGAAATGCTCACCATGTTCAATACCAAAAGATGCAACTTGGTTGAGGCAGGCCCGTACCAGAAGGAATTTATGTGGAGGGTGCGGAGGGGGGTGCACAGGATTTTTCACAGAAGCGGACCTTTTGCGCACGCAACAAACCAATTTTTTTTTCGGCTCGCTGCGCTCGCCGGTTGACCCAATTTTTCACCTGGCTTATTCATTCAGTCATAGTACCATGCATCCCAACATCACAACAACAAAATTTAGGTAAGCGACACACTTTTATCATCACAAAACGGACCTTCAAAAGACAAATCGTCACCTTCACATCAAAAAGCGACCTTAGTATTTTGGAGGGGTGCGCCCGCACCACCCGCACCCCCCATGGCTACGGCCCTGTTTGAAGGCAGTCTGTCTTTCCACAAGGCGACTCTCTTGAACTCCTTAGAGACTGTTTTTAAGGGGTTGGACTTTGCTTACTACACTATCTCTCGATTAAGGCAGTAACAACTGGCTCTGTCAGACAGCGGGTGCTTCACATTAGATACTTGGCAGCTACGCTATTGCATGCTCGCCTACACTACACGGTTCTGGTGGAACCCTTCCTGTTAGGATGTAGCAGTTGCCCGTTGGAGTTTTGGGGCGATACATACATACCGTTAAAGCCGACAGAGGCATTTAACGCGGATCAAGCTTCTTGGCATGGGTTTGATCTTTCCCATACAAATCAAGCATACTCTGCACACTAGTAGCAGAAGGCAAGTTGTAGGGTATTGGGCGAGAACCCCGTCCTTGTGCCAGTGCAGTTTGTTCAAGAGTTATTGCGTGAACATACTTTACTCTTCGTCTTCGTGATGTGGGTCTTATAAGAGAGAGTGCGGTCCAAGGTAACTCCTATAGACAGAATTATCACAGTGCTCCAGGGAGGGGTATTGCAGACCAGAGGTTACTTAAAGGCCGACTCAGAGATTTCCCGAGGATGGCGCCCTCAACTTCCTAAAAAGTCTTTATTTGCATATATATAATAGTTGGGTCATTTGGAGCAATTCCGTGACCGTGGAGAGCAGAGCATCATTTCTCAGTGGATTTGTCTACCTTTTTCTACCCTTTTACAGCAATGCAAACATTTTTCATTTTTGACCCTTGTATTATGAATTTTCCCCCTCCTGGATTCCGTCCACACTTTCTCGAGGGGCAACCCGCTAAATTTGAAATGATGCTGTGTGAAATAGCTAAGCTCAAATAGATGTCCTTGATATAGAAAATCATAACTTTGTAATAAATTCTGGATCTGGAATGGAATGCACAGTATCTGTCTGTTACTGTTATACTATACATAAATGTTGACTTCATCAAAACAAAATATCAGATTCATGTCAAACTTTGGAAGTAAGTATCTTTAGCTCCAGTTGAATATTCGTAATTAACACTAAAATAATATTCCGAAATCTGAGTCAGCCTTTTAGCTGACGTTGGCTTCACGATTGCGTAGATGGAAAGCACACACCTTGTCTTGGATAGATTTGCATATGAGGTTTGTAATTTTGTCATTGTAATTAGATTTTTAAATGAATATTTAATTAAAGATAAAGCTTTAACTTTGTTGATCGTGAAAATCGACATTCTATTTAAAATTTGGTATTTATGGCGTTAGCGTTAATTAAACAGTCTGTCACTATCAGTCATCGCGTTTTACACGAGTGTCTCCACAAAACACACACACAAATATATATAAATTATAAATTTTAACTACTGTCTGTTCAATTAACTTAGATGTCCGGTTTTTATTAAGTATTTCCAAAAATATACGCTTTCGGAAAAAATCACGAAAGAAAGTTGTTATTCATCATTGGACCCAACAAGATCATTGGGTAACAACTTGAAAACATATTTCTTCTTTGGATTTTTTTTCAATTTACACTGATTTTTATTGGCAAACGACAACAAACTGGGTCCAGGTGAATATTGGCTTTTGACTCTGAAACTTTGATGGCAGACCTATTCACGAATTAGGGGCGCTTGAAAAGCATGTTACGAACAATTATTGATTAGTGGACCTTGCTTTGATTTCAGGTGTTTGCGCGTGCATTAATGCATGGGCATATAAATGCATCGTTGAAATACCGATACTTTTAATAGCGGTCCTGTCGATTTTATTCAATTGCTTACGAACAAAAGAATCAAACGGCTCTCCTGTAATGCCGCCCATTCAGGTTAATGCAGTGTAACACCTTGGATATTCAGTGGCGGCCTTTGCATTCAAAGCCTTTTCATTTCAACTAATACGCAAATGATTCGATTCCCGGCTCTTTTTAAATTGAACATTCAAAAAAATCATGTCCAGTTTTTTTAAACTCGGCATGATTTATTCTGGACATGATTTATTCTGGACATGATTTATGAAACTCGGCACATACAGAGTGTCCCAAAATAAATGCAATCCTCGCAGTCGGTGCTATAATTTCAAAATTACTGAGAATTATTCAAATTTTATAACATATTCCGAATGACGATCTTGTTTCGTACATCCTGTCCACTTTTTTTTTTTTTTTTTTTTAAAAATGAAGGATTTGGGGAAAAATTCAGTGATTTGGGGCTAAAAATGAGCGATTTTGGGCCAAAATTGGTGAAAAATTTCCAAATTTTTGCATATTTTGCCCCCCAAGATTTCACTTTGCCCCTCGTTCCCCCAGAAAAGAGGTCTGATGCCGTTTGTATTACAAAAATTCAGTACAAATAACAACGGTTCGGATTTAATCCTGTTGAACAAAGTTGGCATTATTCATTTCATACGAGTGGCGGACAATATTGATCGTGAATCATATCCTCCTCCGACAATTTTGACTAAAGGTATTTTCGCCCATTAGCATGGGGAGGAGGCTATTTACCAAGGAAAATATCAATAGAATTATTGGACTGAAAAAAGGCCACCACAAAAAATAAGTATGTTACCCCTATCCATTGTACGCTTACATTATACATCAGACTGTCCCTGATACATTTACTCTACTGTACTCACCTCAATGCTGATCTTCATGACAGAACGTAAATAAAAAGAATGTGGCCTCTGCAATGATGGTAACTAGCCCCACTCCAGTGAGTTTTAAAAAAAGAGTATAGCTTTTGTGGATTGCCATTCACTTGCCGATTCACAGGTCACGGAGGGGAGGAAGTGATACTTCCCAAACCCTTTTCCTTTCCCCTCCCTTCCTCCACCTTCTGATCTCTTCCCTCCTCTTTGGTCTCCTTTCCCCTTCCCCCAAATCACTGTCCGTTTTTTTAAAATTCTGCATGATTTATTCTGGACATGAATTTTATTTCTGGACATGATTTAAATGAACTCGCCACATACAGAGTCCCAAAATAATGCCTCCTCGGCAGTCGGTTGCTATAATTTCAAAATTATGAGAATTATGCAAATTTTTGATATAACATATTCCGAATGGACGATCTTGTTTCGTCATCCCCCCTTGTGTCCACCTTTTTTGTCCGAAACGGTTCACTAGTTTTGAAAACAAAGGCTATTATGTAACCCACTGTCAAATAACCACCAATTACATCATTCCAATTTTCCGTTTAGATCGTAAAGCAGATTCACATTGAAAAGTTGAATAAATTTCTTTTAACGACCAAAAATCTTGGTACTAATCCTGTCTTTTTTTAAATGTTTCGAGACTATCGGTACGATCTGTACGGCCTATTCCTTTTCTCACATAAACTGTTTGAATTTCAAATCTGATTTGCTTCACACTGGTTTTTTAGAACGCAAGGCGATTACGTAATAAGCCCACAATTTAAGCCATGCCAAGTTTGACTGCTGGATACACAATCAAGGCATGCCTAAAGTTATGCAGGTGCTGGTTTGGTTTTTTCTCCTCCTGTTCTTTCTCTTTCTTCATCCTTACTACTTAAGTCCTGGTTCAACAATTAACCCCTTAATATATCCTTGTACAACTAAATATTTTAATATTAAAAACATTTAAAGACAACGTTCTTGACAAAAAGGAAATGGTCTCTGTTCACATGACAAAGTTCTGACATTGTGTTTGATGTAACTCAAGTTTGGTTTTTCCAGTGGTTTATATTATTATATTATATTGTTGTGTTGTTTAGTTGTGTCTATAATGGTCCAAAAATAAATTATAACATATTATAAAATCATAATGGTCTTCATACCATTCCATTTCCTTTGGTAATTTTAAATCCGCTGTAATTTGCAATATTCACGTGGATTTGTCAGACACACTGAAGATTAAAACATTTTAAGTTTGCAGGACTGGTCGCTAAGTAGCTATTCTCAATTGAGTAGAGGAAAATACTGCCACAGACGATAAAAGACGTGGATAAAAAAAACAAGGAAGTACAAAGATTTAGTATAAAAATTTTGGAATTATAGCCCCAACCATTTCCATTAATTTGGTCTGTTTAAATCCCTCCGCTGCAATTCATTATTATACGCAGATTGTCAGACCCACTGGAGATAAAAATTGACCAAGATTCGCTACGTTACTTTATGAGTAGAGCAAACTAATGTAATACACTTAAAAAGACCGTGGATAGAATAAAACAATGACGACAAATATTTAGTAATTTATCTTTTTAAAGCAGACAGGATTAGTACCAGGAGATTTTTGTAGTTGAACAACATTTTATTCCACGTTCAAGGGAACCGTTTCAAGATTCTAAGGCATAACCTTGGAAGGGGGGTAATTTGACGGCGGGTTACATAATAGCCTTTGTTTCAAAACTATTGAACCGGATCAGAAAAAATTGAACAGGATGTACGCGGAAACAAGTTCGTCATTCAGATTCTGTTATAAAATTTGAATTAATTCTCAGTAATTTTTGAAATTATAGCACCGACCTGCGAGGATTGCATTTATTTTAGGGACACCCTGTAGATTCAAACTGGATAGCAGCGCTGCAGTAACGCGACATACCCTAGCGGGGGTAAACTCGATATCAAGCGCATGAAACTCGACATGCGAGGGGGAAAACTCGCCATGATTGATACGTGGGAGGTGCCATATCTCGCATATAACTAACAGTGTATTATAATAAAGGGTCGTTGACACTAAACTTTCTTCTTTTTAAAACGGCGTAAAGTGGTTAGAAATGAAGTTAAGCAAAAGTTACGGATTTTGATTCTGCAAAAGTGTGTTAGGTCAAAGCTGGCCCAGCAACATTCTCTCATGATGTTTGTTCATGTTTTCTTTCATTTTCTAATAAATGATGAAAAACATGTCCAGAGTTAATTGAACAGCACCTATAGAAGCTCAATTATTTATTTATTTGGAATGAGGATAAGACTTTTTGTCCTGAAAAAAAAGTACTCAGGCTAAATTGGACAGCGGTAACCCTGAATCTATTCACTGCGCGACAATACACAATGGTCCGCACCCTCCCAGATGAAAGGGAATCGAAGTGTTTTTCTACACCGAATACCGGGCCGTGATTGAATATCTTTAATTCCATTGTTTGCTGAAGTCTATGCTGTATCCTTGGTCAATGATATTGGGAAATGAAATTGAAGTGGACATTATTCTTTTCAAGAAAATGTGCAGTTTATTTTGTGGGAACAGACGGTTATATGATTTAATATTATGATGAATTACACTTGGTTTCCCAGCCCCCCGATGGAGACAACAAAACAACAGCCATAGAAGGACATTGCCCCATGTCTAGAGGCGGTTCCCGTGCATCGTTCTGCGGCTGCACAAGCAAGCACAACCCCCTGGCTAGAATGTAGATTAAAAAAACCTCACCCGGAATATACGGGTCCTATTTCAATCAATTGGGCTGTCAATCCCGTTATCAAGCTTTATACACAAACAAACAAATGGTAGCATAAAATGAGAATGAACTGAAGGGAAAATTTGCTATCCAGGTGAAAGCTTTCTGTGCTTTGGGTATAGCGCATACAAGTGACCAAACCAAGGTTAATTAATTAAGCAGTGGCGCGGTTTCAATATGATCTCACGATGTTGTAAAGAAGTTTGGTATCACGAGCTATTCATGAGGAATTTCAAATTGAAAAATGCTCGAAAGTTACTCAAATCAACCAACTCAACAAAACTTTCTCCGGCTCCAATTCCACAAAATGGAAGGGTCTTCAAAATTCAAAGATTTTGTATTTTTGAACCATTTTTTATTTTTGGTTCCTATAAGCAAAGTGCAGGGATTTAGCTTGTAAAAAGGAACATATATGTATTTTACAACGGAAATATAGCCACAATACTACTGCAAAATTGCCACATTAAAGTTTTCCAAATGAATAACGTTTACGGGCTGCGTTCTGTTATGCAACAGGATCGATTTCTCTAACCACAAAGACCTTTACAGGTAGCAGCCGCAAAGACTGCTACCGTACCAAAACATGATTATTAGTGACGAATTAATTGAAGTAATTATGATTGGTCCAATTTGATAAAATAAAAAACTTGCGTATCCAATTGTCTGCCTTTTATGTATTATTCATCATTCGTTGACCGTATTCACATAGTGTCGTATCTGCGCCGTATTCGCCAAATTGGGACAAGATGACCCACCAACGAATTTCGTATCTTCTTACATATTATCTTATGCGGTCCCCGTACTCTTAAATTTTTAGAGGCATCTGATATGTGAAATATCGTGTTGCGCCATTAACCGTGCTGCAACCAAGGGTTTTTACATCCACGACTAAGGGGGTGGTGGTTACCGGTGTGAAAGAATCATAGTCCGGCAGGTATCATAGTTCGGGCTCCATAGACGACAACGGAATAAAGCGTGAAACTAATGTTGCGTAAGAGTCAACTGAATCGATTGCCCTATTGTTCACCATTGTTCCCGGACTGTGAGCCCGGAGGACTATATCTCCTGCCACACCGGTTACCACCACCTCTGATTTTTTCGTGATTGAAGGACAAACATCATCTTGTTTGGTATCAGTATGTAGCTACATATGTCTTTTTTTCAAATGAAGTACAAACGTATCAAAGTTTAACAATATGTCACCATAGTGACATCAAAACGTAAGCACTCAAATAGCAAACTATTTTCATTTTTTTAAGCAAATCTCCAAAATTAAGCAAAATTGGTATTTATTTGGCAATGATGAGTACCAAAGTGCATAAACATGTTATTACTCTAAAAATATACGAATATTGTCAGTATTTCGTTGCAGTAGCATCATAAGGGTTTAATAATTTTTCCCTCAAACAATAAAGAACTGGAATTCACTATCAGCAAAACCTCGTTGACACTCTACTACAGAAACACAATAATTCTCAAACTTTAACTCTGCGCACCAAATCCTCCTCGGTTGGTTCCAATTGGAATATTGAGGAGTATCAAAGCAGAAGTAACATAAGTATAATTGGATCCCTATCAAGGACAAATCCAAGTTTAGATTAAAAATTTAAATCAAAACACATTGAAATATAAATCTATTAGACTAAAAATTTTAATCAAAATTCAGATTTGTCCTCCATTTTAATCTAAGAAATTTATAGAGTATATGGGCAGGTGGCACCCCCGCACTTTCCGACTTTGACGGGACGCCCTGACCCCACTGAAGGTGGCACCTCCATTTGTTGGCTAAAATGACCGCAAAACATGAACTTTCAATTACATAAAAGCCTTAGATCATATTCGGTTTTGCGTTTTTGTGCGACAGGAATCATCCCTTATGGGGTGGTAACCACCTCTCCCTCTTGGTCGGGCGAGGGTTAAGTTACAGGCATATTTGCAAAATGACCCGTCCCACATAAGATCTGTGACTGTGATGCCATATTTAAGATAGAAATTTGATACGATCTAATAAAAAGTTAATTTATTACAAAATCTTAAGTATTTTTCTGTACACTAGTTACCATGAAGTAATATATTTGACCAAACATTTTCAAAAGAAATTTCGATCGCGGTTTTCTCAGAAACGGTATAGTTAAAATTCACGATTTGTTAACTTACTTTGCAGTGTCGAAGTTGATAAATGGTTGTCGACCTTTGTAGTTATATAGACAGCCTTAGTTGAACACTGTACACAGTATACCAAAGTTGAAATGATTGCTGCTATATAGACTGAACCAAGAGAACAAGCATTGGAAAATCAGTTACCGTGGTTTGCTTCTCTGATGCCGCAGACCGACTGATTCTGCCACTCGCAGTTATTAATTACAATCCCATCCTTCTGCGCATGACAATAATTTTAAATAAATGTACACAAATCACGCACTTCGTCTTTAAAAGGTGATCCGGAACCTCTAAAGAAAGTGATGTGCTTTAACACAAAGGGCGTCCAAGGAACCAGCAAACTACATTTTGCCAGTTTTGCGACTAACGATATATTTTTTTTCCGACTGATTCTTTTTGTATTTCTAACTTTCAGAAACGCATCTTTTCATGTAAAAAATAATATCCATCGCCCTGTTAATTAGATAATTAGTGCAGATCCCTAGGACACCCCTCCTGTCCACCAACGGGAGTGTCAGTAAAAAAATAAAGTAATTATGAATACTTTCCTGTTAAAGTATTTTACACATTCATGTAATGAGACACATATTACACCCAACAACAGACACACAGAGACACACACATAGACACACACACACACACACACACACACACACCCACACACACATATCCCAACGTCCCTTAAAGACACTATAGTGATCTACTCGAAAGAGTGAAAATATTTGAAATTTGCAGGAATAGCGTACTGGTGCATTTCGTGATTCCTGTCCCTTCCATTTTATTCATTGTTCACTAGATATCTTTGAGAAAGCCTATTCACGAAATTTGAGTTTACGGACAGAAAAATACAAAATTGCAAACTTCTGACCTAACGCCATAAATACCATTTTTAAATAGAATGTCGATTTTCACTATCAACAAAGTTACCGCTTTTTTAATTAAAAAGTTAAACTTAATTAAAACGCGTATTGTTTTAGTATTCTGCGAAGCTGAGCAGGGTTTTTTTTATAGATAGAAGTTTTTCATTTATCTATTTTAGAGACTTGGATTGTTGGAGTAGAATGATAAAATTGAATTTTACGAAATCATATTTTATTTGTTAAAAACCTTTTTCAGATGGTGGCCAAGCTTCTTTCAATACAGCTGAGATTTGAAAGTACTTCCAAAAAAATTAAATGATGATTAAGATTTAAAACTCCCCGTAAATTCTTACATTGCTTCTCGGCTTCGCTCAAGTTCACCTACTCATGACAGACACATTTACTTTAAATGTCAACATAAGAAGCATATCTATGAACTTCGACAAACTTAAAGCATGTAATTAAAACTTTTAATCATATTTTTACAATGGACTAACTGAAACACAATACAGCCCAGTCAATATTACAATCTTCCTTGATATAAGTATATGAACAGAATTGACCGTTTAATGGTGTTTGTGTATCATATTGTAAAATATAAATTTCTATGTTGTACCACTCCTAATTACGAATCCTGCTTTATCGAAAAAGATTGAAGACAATAACCAAAGGAATATTGTAGCTGACGTAGTCTAAAGAGCCCACGCAGCAATAGATGATTTATTGCAGATATTGATCCTCTATATCAGATTGTAGCCTAAAAAAGTTGGGATTGGAGGACTTCAATATTGCTCTTCTCAAAGATGATTGCGATAGCGTAATTAATTAACTTGTTTCTTGACTTGATATATTGACTTGATATATTACCATGCTTTGGCACCTACTATTTATAAACCAACTAGAATAACAAAAACAAAAAATTATAGACAATACACTAACTAATATTAAACAATCTTGTTGAATCTGCTATTTTAATTACCGACATCAGCGATCATCTTAGCAACCGATACAAATTTAATTAAACAATCTCAAAATAAGAAAATATACATATATTCTTAACAAGTTGAAACATTACATTCCTAAAACGATTCTTTTCACATTATATTGTACCCTTATTCTGCCTTATAAACACACCCAAAAAGTAACTCCCCACCCCTGAAATTTGTCTGTCAAGTTCAACGATACATCTTGTTATACAATATGGGATATAATTGGAAGCGGTGTTTATATACGCGTATTTTTACACCTCATTTGTGGCGATCGATGGAGTATTGTTGAAGTTATGCCCACTTGACCGAACCCACCCCATGATTTAAAAGTTGCAGTAAATCATATTGACAATCATAATGTTACAAATTGAAATCAGTGCAAACATCTTCTTCTCTGCATGACAATTTTTTCCTTCTCTATAGGGCTTACTGTAACTTTTAAATCCTGGCGTGGGTTCGTTCAAGTGGGTATAACTTCAACAATACTTCATCAATCACCACAAACGAGGTGTCAAAATGCGCGTAAATAAACAAATATATTACATGTTTTAAGGTTTTATCCTCAAATGCGCCCGTTTTGACCGCTATCTTGAATTTGAGGACGCTATCAATATGGAAACGCCAGACGAGAGTTTGTAATGGTCAAACAACTATATCCCATCCAGGGAACCTGAATCCAGTAAAAGGAAGACCACCTGAGGCGTTTTTACGCCTAAATGCGATGACTTTCTATTTCAAGGTGTCATTTGTAAAAGAATAAATTAAAGAGAATAACGGTTACACGAAGGGAATTTGAATCATGGGATATTTAGGAAGTCCACTTGAGCTGTTTTCACACCTAGATAATATGGTTTCTATTCCAGGGTTACATTTTATGAGCTTCTTTATTACCGGGTATCAAGTTTCTATTTCTGGTACTTGGATCGAGATGAATGCATAGGCCTACTGTCAAATATAGTATGTTTGGTCTAAGTTTTGAGCATACATATTTTGTAGGCGTATAAGGCATGCTTTTATGTATGAGGAATATAAATTGTAGACTACAGTGTGAGTCAAAAAGAATAGGACCGTGATTGATTATATTTTATAAAAAAATTTAATTCAGCTTGATAGAAAAGTTTTAGATATTTGAAAGAAGCATTTTTTCCGCTCATTAGAAAAAACAATCAATCACTACAATTGTTATGCCTGTTTTGCCGAAGGAACCCATTTATCCTGCTGTCCACGGAATGTTAATGCTTTGAATATGTGTGAGTACCTGGGAAATGACTGGGTCATTGAAATGTAAATGATATGTAAACCCGCGAGTTTCAAAAACAGATTAGCTGGTCTGCACAAAATCAATAATTAATAAAATAACAAATCTGAAGGTATTTTCAAAACTAACTTGGCAAAGTTGGCATCTTGGTGGAAAGGTATTAGGTATCATGGCCCCCTCCATATCCAGATGTACAACAAACTTTTATAGTTGAAACCTACTTGCAGGCCCATTCAGAGACAGTTTGCCTTGCAGTTCCCACAAGCAAACCGTTCACCTTGCAAACAGGTTATTATAGCAATGGTCAGGAAATTCCATGACTATGGAACCACCAAGAACCGACAACATGAAGCATCAGGACTGCCAGGTCCCAAGCTAACATTGCTCGAGTGAGACAAGCTCTAAGAATGAACCCAAGAATTGAGCTGATACGTTGGTTCATTCTCAGAGCTTGTCTCACTCGAGTAATGTTAGCTTGGACCTGACAGTCCATCTCTCTCCTTCCTTAAGCTTCATGTTGTCAGGTTCTTGACCGGTTCCAATCAGAAATTTCCGGACCCATCTATAATAACCGTTTTGCAAGGTTTGTCGGTTTGGCTGGCGGAACTGCAAGGCACTGTGTCCGAACCTCAACCGATAATGGGGTTCCTGCAAGTAAGTTTTCACTATTAAAGTTTTTGTACATCTGGATTGGGGGGGGGGGCCATTATACCGTATCCTTTCCACCAAGATGCCAATTTAGTTTTGAATACCTTCAATTTGTATTCAAAAACAATGATATGTGTTTTAGGAACTGCCGCATATACGACTCAAATATGGTGCTGGAAAATCTTCAAGTGATAATTTTTTCAACGCACAACCAATGAATCATTCTTAACGATGTGTCTTTACAAAGATATCTTCAACTAAATTTTTAGGGGTATAATTGATTGAAAACTAGACTTGGAACAACAGATTGATTGTATAAGGTATCTAAAAAATAGTATCACGAAACATTGGAATCATCACACGCTTTAACATTTTGTACCGGGCCGATATTTTACCATCATTATATTGACTCTGGTTTAAACCATTATTAAATTTGCTAATTTTCTAACTGGGGTAACGAACGTCGCCAAAAATGTGCTTACTAACCTCTTCAAACTCCAAAAAGGTCTCTTAGGAAAGGGTATCAAATGCCGGTTATATGAGCCAATAAAAATAAACCGCATCACGCATTATTGGTTCGGTTGGGATCAGGGGGATACAGACATGGTGGATTAGTAATATTTGAAAGGTGAGTAAGGGACACACTGTTCGGGCGAAACGCTGGAAGTTGTGACATGGTGCAGTATATATGGGGTCACTAGGTGGGAAACAAGAACAACAGAGAAGGGTGCTCCTGCTGTCTGGCGGCTCAAATCATACTCCATTTATGGAATTTCGCTCGTATTATAATTATGAATGGCATTATTTATTTCGGCGTAATGCCATTCCAAATTATCATACGAGAAATCAATGATTATACTTGACCCAAAACAAAAAGTTTTTTCAGATCAATCAATTCGACCTCCGGACCAATTCTTTGGAATTGCATTTCATGTAACTAAAAAGTTCAAACTCAGCTAAACATTTTTAAAATCACTACAAAAACAACTCCCCATTTATAAATAACCTTGAGTAAATTGTTTATCTTGGGGCATATGTCTTATGGTTATTTGCACCCTTATCTCAAATGTCTTTTCGTAGTTGTATGTAACTTTTAAGTTTTTGGGATAGGCCGCCTCTGGCCTTCTTGCCTGTTTGGCCAGCTCCTCCATAATTGTCATTTGTTGTTTGATCCTCATCGTATTTGTATTATGTATATGGAAATTTGTAAAAATTGATAAATGATTTATTGAATGGTTGATTGAAAATAACTTGCTTGATTGAATATTTTATTTGCTTCCTGAATTTTCTGCTCATCTGTTGTTGAACCTCGCGCGTTTTATCCTCCCTTTCCCTGCCCTGACCTGCAGTCATTTCCCAGGTCGTCCCACCGTATTCAAAGCTTTCAGCATTCCGTGGACAGCTGGATAAAAGGGTTCCTTCGTACACACCGTCATAACACATTTATTAGACCTGATGGATTTCGGTATTCTTTGTTCTAATGAGCGGAAGAAGCTGCTTTTCGAATATCTAAATTTTTTTATCAAGTCAATTAAGTTTTTTGATAAAATATAATCAATCACGGTTCCGATTCTTTTTGAAACTCACACTAGAATGCCTGAGTCTGGTTACTGATATAATGTATGCACAAAACTTAAACATACTATATTGACGTAGCTGTGAGTGTCAAAAAAGTAAACCCTAAATAGGAACCATTTTATCTAGGGGTGTGAAAACAGCTCAAGTGGACTTCCTAAATATCTTATGATTCAAAGTTCCGTTCATGAACGTTATTCTCTCTAATTTATTATTTTACAAATGACACCTACAAATAGAAAATCATCGCATTTAGCGTAAAAACGCGTTAAATGGTCTTCCTTTTACTGAGTCATGTTCCCTCCAGATGACCCTGGCCCCCCTTTTTTCTTAAAATAAAAAGGTGGTCAGCAATATCACCTAAATAACTTAATAAATGAACCATATGTTATCCTGAACCACTTATTAGCAATCTACAGAATAAAGCGCTGCCATTTTTGGCAGCCATTTTAATTGGCTAAATATTCAAAACTGTCCAGCATACCGTCTCAACATAAAGTTAATTGAGTTAAAAAGATTTGACTCCTTTGAAATCAGTTTTTTTCTGGTTACCTAATATCGTCGATTTTTTTAATTGGCTGCCATTTGCCTGTCATTTTGATATTCCAGGTCGTTTTAAATCAGCCAAACTCAAACTGTGTCCAAATATCCCTCTTAAAATAAGTGAAGTATTTTGTTATGGAACCTATACGATCGACTAGTTATTTTGTCAATAATTGCCAATATAGCAGCTATTTTGAAATTGGCTACCATTTTGACCGCCATTCTGAAATGTCGGCCATTTTGAACATGGCCGACATCCAATGTCAAGTGTATCACCTAGTTACCAATAATTGTAACTTATGGCCATCACCTTTTTAAAATTTTGTACATAATCCTTGGTGCCATAAGTTACAACTGTTCTGTGGAGTTCCCATGCCTTTTAATGTTTGAGATGTTTTGAGATGTATATTTGCATAAATAAAAAGAAGAATAATTTTCTTATTAACTACATGTATCATAGCATCTCTAGAGTCGGTAGAATAATTGTCTTACCAATTTTGTAAAGCCTATGCTCAATTTGTTCCAAAAGTTCATGTCATCTATAATTTCATTTTCCATATTTATTTGAATTTCAGATCATACAGTACATAAAAAAAACACAAACGATCATACAATAAATGGAGGAGGTGACGAAAGGCCAATAAAGGCCAGAAGATGAACAACCCCCTTTAGTCAAATATTGCACAAAACACAAATACTATTTATATTGAAAAACCAAATATTAAATAAAATAACAAAACCAAAACCAAAGAAATAAACACTTTAAAAAATTTAATGAATTATTTATAAATTGATAACAGATTTGATTTGAGCATAATTTTGAAATGCTTGTCTGTTTTTGAGGCCTTTAATGGCCAACGTTCAGAGAATTCCAAAGGGTTGTCCCGATTTTCTATAGCTTTGAGCATAAAACCCTTTTTAAGTTTTGGGGTAGAAATCATGAAGCATTTCTTGTGTGGTAATTGTGGTAATTCAATGTGTTTATAAAGTGCTTGCTAAAGTTCTCAGGAATGCATTGTGTAAATGTTGTACATAAATACTCCGAGTTCTAATTTATAAGTCATAAAACACTTAGTAATTAAAATGAAGAAATAGTGGCCCGGAGTGACACCTATAGTGACTTATGATCTGGTTCTGAGAGCCCATTTTGAATTAAATCTCTTATCTGATAAGACATACATGTTTTACCCCATATCAAATACCATAATTTTATATATCGGCCTGTGTGGAAAAGACCTCATATGTATTTTTGACCAATTTGAAAGCAAAACCTCCCATGTAGTAAAAACGTTTACATGACAAAACCTCATAGGTAACATTTTCGAGAGACACAAAAACTGAATAATTAAAAATATTAAAAAAAAAAAAACGTTTTCCTTTCTAATTATATTTAGGTAATAATGTACTACAGATTCTGAAATAAAGTGTTAAATTATTTACTATCATATTTGGGCATGAATTTTCAAGCTAGAACCCGATGTACAAAATGCACATATGAGGCTTTAGCCACTGGGGCACATTTTTTACATATGAGGTTTGCATTTGACCTCTCGAGTACCTAATGATGTTTTTTTCCCGCCCCGCGAGCGATAGGGCAAAACAGTGTACAGTACAGGGGATACAGTATTACGAATAGTAAAAAATTTTTTTTTTTTTTTAATTTTTTAGGTTTTTTCTTTTTTTAAATAATTTTTGATATAGCCTGAAATCTTGTACTTCCATATAGATTTTCATCAATAATACCTCCAAGAAATTTAGTAGTGGTTACCCTATCATAGAAACATCATCTAGGATTATGTTAATATTTCTAGTATGATTGATTTCACAGTCATTATCATTGACATCATGACTTATTGGTTTACCTTTGATGAAGTATATTTTTGGAGTTATGTGGATTACAAATTACCCACCTATAGTTTTGTTTTACTAGCATTAGATATCATAGTTTTGTTTGCTTGAACCATTGCTTACCTCCTGAGTTCCCGTTATTTAATTAGATCCAATTGTATTATCATGTCCACGATTATAATAGAAGAATAGTGGTGTCCCTCGCAGAAACACAATAAATTCCAATACCGAAAGTACTAACGATATCGTTTACATAAGAATGAAAAGAAGTGTCCTAGGTTGATCCTTGAGGTACCCACATATGAAATTCTTATAGTCGGAATCTTTGTCTTGGTATTCTGTTTTCTAAGTAGCTCTTAATCCACTTAAGCACAACTCCCTTGAATCCATAATTTGATAATTTATATAGTAATATATCATGGTCCGATGGTATCAAAGGCCTTTTAAAGTCAAAAAACACCAATTGTACCTTCATCTCTTTAACTGCATTACATTTTGTCAACTTATATATTATTGCCATGGAAGTGGATAGATTTGGTCGGAATCCAATTGTTTTTTATTCATATTTTATGTTTATCACTTAAATCCATACATCTGTTAAACACAATCTTTGCAGAAGCGTTTGAAAGCATGGTAACACTGAAACTGGAACGATAAATTTGAGAATTCTGCGCATCTTCTTTTATAAATTGGTACTACTTTGGCAATCGTAAAATTTTCCAGTAACAATATGCCTGTAAAATAAAAGGTTAAAGATCAACTCAACGCTTTTGCTATTTCGCCTGCTACCTTTTTTTACAATAAAGTTTCAAAAATTATCGTGACCCTGACTTTTGTTTTGAGCGAATTTGTTCTTTGTTCATAATTTCATCTCAGCTGGTTGGTGTCAAGAATATACTCTTACGGGTGGGATTTCTAAGATAATCAGAAATAGTTTTTACCTGTGTGTTGTATTTTAGATGCAATGTTTTGGCCAACATTACAAAAAAATCATGAAATTATTTTGCTATATCCTTGATCAGTAATATAACTATCATCTTTGCTTTGAATTTACTTTTGGTTGAGAAAGTTTCTTTCCACGACCTATAAAATCATTAATGTTTTCCATTTTTTTTTTTGCAATTGCCTTCTTTGGATTGAATTTCTTATTAAATATTCACACTTGACTGTGCTAACAGAGTTTGATTTATTTCGGTAGGTTTTAAATTTCTGGATTGTATTTCATTTGGATTCTGCAAATATTCTTTGTATAATTTCATTTTTGATAGTTTTGCTTTGTCAAAAGCCCTTTGGTTATCCACTTTGAATGTGAGTATTTCGGTTGTTAACATTACACTTTTTTAATCTACCGGTATACAGTCATCGTACAATTCGTAAGTTTGTACAAAGCAGTCATAATCACTATTGGCATCATTATTAATCAAACATCTGGCCATTAATATGATATAAACTTCGTTTTAGTTTTTGTAATATTTTCGTACTGTACGTTCCTTTTATAGACGACCTTCTTGTTTACACTTTAGTACTTCCATTTTTAAATATATAATTAAACATTGTTGGAATGATCGCTTATGTCTGTCACAAATAGCAAGAATCAATCGAGTTTCCAGAGTTTATCATTATAAGGAGTTTATCGTGGATATTGGTTTGCACTGTTTTCAGTAATTCTTGTATGTTTTATATGGTGTATTAGTGGTGTGAATAATGAAGTCTAATATCGTGTGAGGTTATGAATATTATCCTTAAGTAAATCTATATTGAAATCACCCATAACACATTCCTTTTGTTTTCATTAGAAATTTTTAAGAAATATAGGCTCAATGTCAGTGATAAAGCATCTATATGGTATGTGCTCTGTAGACCGTTCCCAATATTATATTCTTGTCACTGTTATTTTCAATTTCAATGGAAACAAGATCAAAATTAAGAATTTGCTTTGTGTTGATATCACATCGTTTTGTATTTAGCAAATTAGGATATATACATACAAACCCCACCTTTCCCTCGACCAATTCTGTTTACATATTCCCTTTTTATATCCTGGCAATCCATAATATTCATGAGGTTTCGCTTTTAACTGAGTTTTCGGATAAGTCCAATAATCGTGGGTAAACTCATGATTCTAAGTGTTTTAAACTTCTTTCAATTGGGCAAAATTTTTTGATAAGCTTCTGATTTTTAATGTTGTATGATAGAATATTTGCTTCCTTGTATTGATTTTTTTACTGAATGTCAGTGTTAGGTATGGACATTTTGGAAAATTACAACTATCATGGGTCTCCTCCGAATCTTTAAATGTACTTTTGATAGCGAACAGGGTTAAATGCCATATTTCATATTTTTTTCAAGTCATATCAATTGTTTTTTGATATTATCTTTATGTTGCGCATAGGCATCAACCATCCTCACTATCATCAATCATCATTTAACTTGTCAATGGTTTAAAGTTTGAGCAAGTCCATTGTTTCTATCTAGTATTGCAAGTTGGTTGCGTTTAAGCTTAGTACATTTTTATGAATATAGCCATTACATTTCTTACACTTAATATCTGTATGATTTGCTTTTCTAGTTTTGGAGCAAAAATACATACACAAGACAGACCATTGACAATGTACACGACAAACAAAAAATCAACACCTAATTTAAATTTTAAAATAGTACAACTGTCAAATACTAGAAGTTGTTGAATCCAGACAATTTATCTATGGCTAACACACACAGAGTAAGCAAGACATTTCATTAAATAAATTTTCAATAATATTCATGTTAGATACTGAGGTAACCAAATATTATAGCAACTGGTGACATATCAATCATATCCCATGTACATAATTTCATATCATTCACAGTCAGTCATATCCGCAATATAGCAGGGACGGACGATTCATGCCATATCATACAATACTACATCCATACCATACAATATGGTGACATATCATTTTTTTAATAACAGTCATGATTCCATGTCATATACAGTCGTGCCATAATCGTACCATGTACCACCTATCATGCTATCCACACATCTCACATACAGAATATGTACATGTGTCATATCATAATAGACCATATCATATTACATTAAGACATACTAGCGATCCCATATCATAATACATGGCTGACAGTCACATTGTATATGAACCTAATATTCTAATAACATATTTGTCAATATTAGTAATATAGATACATAGATAGATGTTACTTGTTGTCTTGTTTATGTTACTGATTTTGCCCATATTGCATTAGATGAGTGATGCTTAAAGGCTTCTTTAGAATGTTATTGTTTTTCTTGTATTTTCATGTAAAGTCAATTGTTAAAAAACCAAATCATCATACATGGTTGCTTTTTGAATGTCATAAGAGTTTTACTTATCTTCATTTTTCTTGTTTTGTGATGATGCTGCTGCTTGGTCAAAATCCTTGTAGCGATGCTTCTCTGCATGCTCCCAGAATATGCGATTTAAGTCATTTTTAGCTTTTACAGTTTCAAATATACCCTTTGTAGGCCATATGGTTTTTTTGTTTTTTGTTTTTGAACGAGAACTTTTACTTGCCCGTCCCAGGTCCAAGCTGCCTTTACACATCGGGCCTGCGTGATCAATTCATTGGCTTGTTTTAAGAGCAGTTGCCTACGGGGAGTTAAGTGTTCCTGTATCCCAATTTTCTGTCCCTTCAGTTTTTTCCTGGCTCTGAGTTCTTTGTCAGGTTGCTATATCTTGTAAATTTGGCTTATTATTGCCATGGGCTTGCCTTGAATTTTCTTTCCAGTACGGTGAGTTCTGTCTATGTCAGCATCATCTACTGAACATCTAGTTGCTCCCTGCTAGTTTGATTTGATTAACTCAGCTGTTGTTTTCTGTCTTATCCTCGGATAACATGTACATGTCAACATGTACAAAGGCTGCCAAATGACAAGCCCATGTAGCAACAACAAGGCTATAGTTTCACCTGAAAATTTTCATGTTGAATTTTAAATCTGGGGAAAAAATGGTTATTCACAGATGCAGAAGAAGACTCTCAAGAATTCCTATAATATAGCGTTTATTGCCAAATAATGAATATTTAAGCAAATTTGAAGCTGTAAAGTTAGAGCAGATGCTGTCTGTGTATCTTGGCTTAATGGCACTTTCACTACAAAACCAACTCGTCATGAATAAGAACAGCAGTCATAAAAAAAGTGAAGACCATCTAGTCATGACATCAGGACTAGGTATTCCCAAACATAGGGAAGAATCTCATTGCAGGAACTTCGTACTTTGAATTTTTTAATTCATGAATTTGCTTAATATGGCAGCCATTTTGAAAATGCCGCACAATTTTGAAAACGGCCCGTCTATTTTGATTAGTCCCATATCCAGAATTGTTCAGCCATGTTCCCAAGTAACATTGTGCCAAACTCATGCTTTTAACAAAAAAGTGCACAATTTGTTCCACCATTCAGCCGCACTCTATTAAACGGCGTGCTAGACACGTGTCTCTGGACCTTGTACAACTGGGTACGAAAGCCTTCATCAGTAGTTTGCCAGAACCCATCTTTAAGGATTTACACAATAATAACCGTGAGAAACTATTAAGGTTTCACACCACTAAATATGGTCCAATTCGTCAGGACAAAATGGCCTAGATGAAAACGTCATTTCTCCTCAATGAAAATCTCAGACCTTAAAGCTAAATTCTACTGGAAGATCATCATATCGCCTACCTAATCAATCATGAAATGAGGGTAGTTATCCCCCAAATGTTCGAGCTACTGGACCGTGGAGACTAGCATGACACCGTGGACCCTGGAGGTCACAGCACTTTTTTCAGTCGGCGTTCCCTGTAGAATACGGTTAAAATTGGTTGTCAGATCCAAAAAATATCAATGACAACCTTTTTTTTGATATTCCTACGATTTTATGCTTGAATTGATTGCAACCATGATTTTCAACATGGATCTTGCCATTTCTCTCAGTTTTAAGGGTTTACTTAGGGGAGGGTCACAAAAAAAAACCACACCTTATTGCAGCGGGGTCTGGACTTACCTGTTCTCACAATATTTTAATGATGTGAATCCTATAGAGACGTCAGATTGTAAATTAATGCATTGCATGTATGTTGAAACCTCTTTCACATGTTGTGATCATTCATGAGACTAATCTTTGCTTAACTTAAGTGAGAACCCAAAATAGTATTGTTCTAAAAAATCCATATCTGCAATCTCCTGAAGATTTCTTAGTTTTTTGGGCTCACGAAAAACACGTTGTTTTCCATTGCTTTAAAGCATATATTTCAGGCAATAAAATAATTTACTATTTGATCCTATAGGCGC
>JAMKCH010043789.1:0-12512 GCA_023653785.1 Ophioderma brevispina | reverse complement strand
GTCTGATCACACCAACTAAATACTGTGCTTAAAAATAAATACTTCTTGGAGTATTTAATCCCCTTTAATCACTGCAATTGTTACAAACATATTAGATTTAACTAAATATGAAATAGCTCCATCCTAGAGCAGGCCCCATGCAGTTTTACGCAATCCATAATGTTTTCAGATCCCCTCCCATAAATTTACCAAAGCGCGCCGGCGCAGGTGAAGTCCGCACTGAGTCTGTTATGATTGGCGTCTAATTACTTATCGATTATAAAATCGAAGGATAACGGATTATAAGATCGCCAGTTTCCCGTTTGGACTACATCTAATTGAAATGGCGGCCATTTTGAAATTCAAAATGGCGATAAACGCAATAGATACAAATAATGAAGTGGTATCACAAACATGGGTATTTGCCCCATTTTTACTATTAAGTTGCTCATAACCTATATACAGGACATAACATAAAGTTTGAAAATGGCGCCATTTTGAAATCAAGATGCGGCCAAACCAATCAGTTACAAGTAGACTGCTTTCAACGGAATCCTGGTATCACAACAGATGGTATTGTCAACCAGTTTTTAAACCACTCTACGTTGCTCATGAGACCCGAGATATGGACAAAATATAATGAAAAATTGCAGCCATTTTGAAATTCAAAATGGCGACCTATATGGCTTTGTTGAAAAAATGGCACCTAACGTTTTTGAAATCAGCACCCCAAAATTGACCAGTTCCAATAAAATCAATTTTGGCACTAAAATCCCACGGATCTAAATATCTGACATATCAATTCTATACTACTTGTTGACCCTTAGTTTAACATGTGCAATTTATTTTTTTATTATTTTTTTATGTACCATAAACTTTGTAACTCACATGCCAATACTGCATAGGTCAAGGTGGGGGGGGGGGGGCACAAACAGAAACTCAGTACCAAACATATAATGGAAACGTTTTAAAAAAAACAAAGATAATCTTTACAAAAACAAAGGTTCGCTGGTATGGACAATGTATTTCATTTCATCAAAAACTCCTCAACAAATCAATCATTCAAATCAAATTTATTTCACCTTTAATTATATAAATCAATTATAATCACAACAAGTAAATCTAAAATTGGTACATCTGAACGAAATATTATTCCATCTAATACAAGCCATACTGGGGGTGTCATTTACGCCTCGTGCGGGGAAGCGGACACCCCAGAAAAGTACAGAAAAAGCCAAGAAAATAAATACCAACTTTGTGTGTAACAAACAAAGTTGCGAACAAACATAGGTATTGCGAAGTTGATTTCATGCCCGTCCCTCTTGGAGTTATACCAGTAGTACAATGTTAATAACTATTACTGTTTTCTGACACCAAAGTGTTTGTCCTTTTCGCCCTCCTCTCCGCTGTGTAACTCATCTTCTCATCCCAAAAGCTCCCTATCGCTTGGGACTCTTTTGTCATTACAATCTCGTCAGGAGGATTGTGGCACAGGTGGAGATGGAGTACAGACTTTTTCTATTGAATCGATTTTTGTGTCAATGATGACCTAAGGTAATAATTTCTTGAGGTGTGCACAATTTTTCGTGCATTGGCATTTTCTAGAAATCCAATTGGCCGCTAACACTCTCAAATTCATTCAAATGGCCATAATGTTTATGCCATAGATCCAGGTTTTTAAAGCACGAGAATCGTTCGGACCGGTTATGGACGTGATTTGATCACAACATTACATCAAATCCAATCTGGCCAAACCCTAAAACCCAATATGCCGTGAAATCATTAAAGTGACCATAACTCCTCAAGTTTTGTATAGAAGGCATAATTTTTGCGCTCTAATAAGAACCCTGTAGGAACTCATATCTGAGATTTCAAGTGTGTTAACAACTTACGCGCGCTCAAGATTGCAGTCAATATGACTGCTTTTTAAGATCTTTAAAACCTACAAATTGTCATATATTTCATATATATTGGCCGTCATTTGAATTTTAAAGCATGTTATCACAACAAATATGCCAGATGACGAGGTTATTAAATGCTCAAAGTACATACAATCTCATACTTTCATTTAACCTTTGATACTCATTTGGGTGTTTTAACTAAATACCATACAGAGGTATCGTAATTTATAGGTTTTAAAGAATGTACAAAGACACCACTTGGCCCACCATCTTAAACATTTTTTGCATGTTAAAGAGACAACAATTCCAGGATAAAGTAAGGCAAAACTTAGCCCATACCATAATTTACACCTTCTAATATAATTAGGTGATGGTAACTACACATAATACACATATAATGTCAAGGTATTTTTTTTACTATTTAAAGGCGGCTGTAATTGCTGCATCTTGAATTTTGAAAATGTCCATTACAGAGAAATGCCAGTTCAGTTTCTAGTGATCAAATCCATGTATCTCATAAGTTTAAAGCATAAAGCATGCACATAGAGCACTTGAATCAAGCCTCTAAACTGCAAAATGTGCAGAACACTTGACTTTCCTTGATGCGTTGGAAATGTAGTTCTAGAGGTGTTAAAGTAACACTTGAATAGTGTGACAATTGTTAACAGATTTTGAACACTCATAACACGTTTTAAGGTGTTCAGTATGTATTAAAGTATCGTAAATAGGTATAATGGAGAGTTAGAATCTTTTTAAAAATGATTCCGAGAGCATATTTTGACTTTGTGAAGCAGCCATATTGGATTTTTTGTGGCAATGTATGATAAAATACATTACCACACTTCTCGTTGCTTAAAACACACCGAGTACGAGAGATATTGGGGGGTGTCTCTATCGGATACTTAAAGTATTTTTAGTGATTTTTATCATGGTAGCGCCATATTGGAATTAATCCACAAAGGGCAACTGTAACAAATTGTGCACACCCTTCCAAAATTATTGGCTTAGGTCCTATTGAACTAAAATCTATCAATAGAATAAGTCTGTCTCCATTTCCATCCTCAGTCTGTGTGCCCAGACTTCCACCTGACTAATATACACGAATACTTGCGCAATTAAGTTATTTTACATTATACATTAATTTCTCATTTTTATTTTATTTTCGATCAATGCCTGTATTGATTCTCTCCGTCCAAGTGGTCCTGCTTATCATTCAAATAATGTACACTAAATTTATGATTTAATGGAAAGAAGATTTTCTGATATACAAATTCTTTAAATTTACACCTGATGGTTGTAGACTACCACCAAGAAAGATTTAGAAAGGTCCGTCTTCTGTGTGTCTGTCATCTAACCCATCTTTCTGCGTCTATATATATTTGTACATTTTTATACAATTTTATAATACTAATCTGATACATTTCGCTTTCCACAAGTGAAGTCATATACAGTTAATTATACTCTCTCTTTAACAGATCAAGGCTCAGCGTTAGGTTAAAATAAAATATGAGCTTGATTGTAACAAATCGACTAGCTAAAAAAGAGACAGTCACCTGTAAATGACTTCACTGCGTACAATACGAAGCATGGTATCTTAGACGCCTTATAAAAAATATCGACCACCAAGAAATCGTCAGCATGTGTTTGTTCAGAAATGGACCATCCAAAGTTCAGGCAAGATTTTTTGCATATTTTCCTATGCTTCCAAATATCAGGCTATAGTATATTCGTAGTTGTTATGACTAGTGTGGCGCATTTTTATACAGTAGTATGCTAGTGCACAGTTCTAAATTTTTGTTAATAATATGAAACTTTGACCTCGTAGGTCAGGCGCCCCGGCCCAACTCGCTCGTTTTATTATAGGTAATTAGCGAAAATAATCGTGTTCCGCGCCCATTCTAAATAGTCTGTGTACAGACCTTGTAACTGTATGCTCTATGAAAGATAAACTACAGGGTCTTATGAGCTACAGGCCACTAGTACAAGTCGGTTCTGCTAATCTCTCTGAATTTTTCCCCCCTCCCCCATCCCACACTCCTTAATACCGAGTCTTTGACAAAGATTAATTCTAAAGCATTAAGCGGGGACAGCCCGAAGGCCTTGCATGTTATAAGCATGGAATAAAGAGATATAGAAGGAAGCATATCGACCCACTTGACGTTGAGCGATCATCTGCCGCTCCATAATTGCAATTGTTATTCATATTCTCTCAATTGGCCCTTCCGAGGATAATCCTAATCAGATTTTCTCGCTCGAGAAAATTCTAAGTTCGTGGTTGTTTCTTAATAGATTCCGGGTCATCGGGAATCAGCACGCGATAATGCGCGAAGTAATAACGCAAACATTGTCGGCTTCCATGGAAACCGATCAACACACCCGGGGGTTCTTGGATTTTTGGTCGGGAACCCATGCTCGTTCCGAAAAAAGAGGCTGCAAATGCGGGACTATATACCGCTAGGGGTTATCAAATTCAAATTAATCAAGTTCTAGTCCCGCTGGGGGTACAAATTCAGTTGTGATTGTGACTGGTTCAATGATACAAATAGGAAAAATTACCCAAAATCAGCAATAACCCTAAGTGGTATTATTTTTCTTGGCAGTACTCAAGTGTCATTTGTTTCTTTGTATATTGGCTGTTTTAAATGTGTATCTTTTTTCATGTATCAGTGAGAACAGATCCCGCAAGGGGTATAATCTCACTGCAAATTACCTTCAATCTTCAATCAATTTTTATTTGTTCATCATAGACAGGCCCCTACAGCAAAAACAATATGATAAATAATTTGTAAATAATGCAGTACATTGAAATTGAATTTGTCAATTTATTGAGTGGTCTCAAAATGCTCATCTGTTTGTCTAAATATTAAAATCACTAATAATTTGCGCGTACGTTTTACAAGCACCTAAACAAATCGGTAAGTGATAATCCATGGGCTAATCTTTTCGGACTTCCATGGTATAAGCTAATTACATACGCATGTACAGTGACAAAAATCAATTCATACTTACGTGACGATACATCGATCATTGTCTGCCGCAACTCACTGACCTTTATTGCGGTATACCGCATTGCAGTATTTTGGCCCGGGGAAGCCACTTGTATTCAAAGGTGGATATGATGCGTGAACAAGAAAACGCGTAAAAAGGGTCTCTTTTTCCAACAGGCGATGTACTCGCGCGCGCGTACATTGATTTTTTTCTTAACCCTGAAATTGTGATCTACGTGTTTAGGGTATGTAATACTCAAATTAAGCAGAGATCAAAATGATCAAAATAGTGTAAAGCAAAGCAAGATATTAATAAAGGGTATATTAAAAATGCAACGAGAGATTTTGAGGCACCCAAACATTGTGTCATAATAGTAATTTCATATAGATTAGACACTCAATAAATTTCTTACCTTGTACCTTGCTACAGAAATGTCCTAAAAGAGAGAAAAAGGGTGATTTTGATTTGCTTAATATTTCAATATAAAACATTTATTTCGTATTTGCTCCTATACGAAATGAGAAATTTCACAATTTTGGTACCAAAAAACATTTCTCAGCTTAATCCATTTAGGTGGAGAGATATTTTTGATGGAAAGCTTTACATTAGGACAGAAATCAGTATTTTCGATTTTTTAAGAGACACCTGATTTATGAAATCTCTCGTTGCACCTTTAACGACACAATGCATTGCTAACTTAGCAAAAACTGACAAAATGCCTCTTTAAATACACTATCAGTGATCCATCCGAATGAGTAAAAATGTTTGAAATTGGCAGGAATAGCTTAAAGTGAAGGATATCTGTAGACTCCTCATAAGTTACTTTTTACAACTATAAAGAATTAACAGGAAAGGAAGAAAATGGCAGTGCTCAAAGATACAAATCTCCATTCAATTACGTCAATTACGTATTGACTAAAATAGCCGATCATTTTGTACTTATTAGGTTGCTTCTGGTGTTATGATTTGCAGAGTATGTTAGGATACCTGTAATATTTGCAAAAATGCAAAAATCTGATTTTTTAATGATTTTTTTTCGTTTTTCTGATTTAGCAAATCACTGACAGTGCCTTTATGGTAGCAAAACAAAAAAAAAAATACTTGTTTAGGGTATGATTTTGTCGGTGGAAATACTTGTTTAGGGTGCATTTTTTAAGTCCATGTTCATGCATCATATCCACCTTTGAATACAAGTGGCCCCCGGGTATTTGTTCAATGGGAGTTGCCGATGAAAAACGCATGCAGATACCATTTCAAAACATAATAACCTCCGCTATACTCGATTCGCGTTGATACGTTCGTCCCCCTGTAGTTTTGGAACTATTCCAATAAGTCGGAGAGGGAAAATTAAAGAATTCAAATCCACGTGCCACACCGCTTATCTTGGAGGACACTCCGGTCATTTACTTAACTCACTCACCTGCCAGTAAATACAGTTTCATTCATGTATGGAACGCCCTATCGTGTAGTTTCAGGCCTTAACCATTGCTCAACAAAACCGATTAATCAGAGCCCCTCGCCTCATTGATTTTTTCACCTCCCAAGAATGGTAAAACGGGGTCACATATTCAGATGAATCGAGTTACAATTCACTGATCGATCTAATATAACACGCAGTAGTTGGCAAAAAAAACATTGTGTGAGAGGTAGCCTTTTTAAAATCTAAAATTCGAAAAGTTAGAGAAACTTTGACAAGAAGTCCACCTTTTTGTCATGAGATGTGTAAAATATCCAAAAAGAGAGACTATTTTAGGGATGAGGTCCACTTTTACATTACCACAAAGGTCAACTTGTCGAAGGGTTACTTAATTAGTAAATCGGTGACCTTTGGTATCTCTTGTTCTGACAATAAGTAACGTCCGAAATAACTCGAAACGTCCGGACAAACGTAATGCGCGGCGTTTCATGGGTTATGACAACTTTCACAAGACTTCATCACCGCTGAACACCGCAAACCCGAATGAAAGCTGGAGTGAGATGCGTGTGTGTCATCAGTACAGGGTTGAATGCCACTCTTCATCAGATTCTGAGATGCCGGTCTTTCCAATTCATTTCCTAAGAAAGGGGAAGACCAAAAGGAAAGGAATAAAAAGGCATAAGAATCAAATAACAGGCAAAGACTGAGAAGGGAATTCCGATCTTCTACTACACATAACAAAAATGACAGTCAAAATGAGAACAAAACATCACTGATCATCTAATTTGAAACTACAGGACCTTCGATCACTGGCGGATGCTCTGGCATCTGGACGAAAAGGTCAGATGGAGAAGATATGATATTAATTAATATCCGAGGCCTTCAAGTCATAACCCGCCACTTCTAATTTAAGAAATTGGATCACCGCCAAATTACAATTTACATAAGTGAAAATATTCACTTTCAGCAGAAAAGAAGCAATTAAAACACTAAAGGTGCCTATGAGGTCTTCCGCCTCCCGTTGGTAACACTCTAAAAAACACTTTGCCGGTGATTTTTTTTTTATCAAAACGCTGGTCATTGACAGGAACTCCGCATAACAGGACACAAAATGAAAATCGGTTATACCGATTCAAAGGGCCGGCCCCAAAACCGATTTTTTATAACGCACCAGGACATAAGTCACTTACATGCTGAAATAAAAACTAAACAAATTCCTCCCGTAAGATTTAAAGGTGCATTCGTGATCCCAACCTCGCCCCCCGACTTACCTACAAGTTGAGATTTTATATCATTGAACCATTAGCCTTAGTAAATCCCTGTTACCTAATCTTAATCAATTCGGTCAGATCTGTAAGAATTTGCAATTTTGGTATTTCTGCCCGTAAACGGAATAAAATTACAGCAGCAGTGCCCTATGGAACCGTGCTAACAAGCATTTGCTTATAAACCAAACCGCAAGAATCGAAATCATTCAAATTTTGTGAAGACCTTTTCCGAGACACCTGAGAAATGACTAAAAACGAGGTGTTGAATCACGAAATGACCTTTAAGGGGTAAAACCAATTTTGAAAATCGCGGTACCAAAAATGAATGCTTTTCCTAGCTATAGTATAAAACGCCATGGAGCCGATTTGAATTTGCTCGCACACCAACATATGGCCAACTATATTTAAGCAATAACATAAAAGCTTACAACCATATTTAGCGTTAAAACAATGGCCTCTCGAGAATCCTGGGCCCCATGGACCCCCCTTATGTGCACGTGTTTAACCATGTGGTCTTCTTATCCTACTAAAATGACTTTGAACTTATAACACCCAGGAACAGCAGTCAACGAGGTATACAAAATTCGTTCGTTTATTAATAATTAAGCTAATGTAATGTAAATGTTATTACATGTTAAGTTTCTTTTATCATGGGAAAATTTTGTTGTTTGAAAAGATGTATACAGGTAAATGACCTTTAGTAAAGAAAGAAAGACCAAGCGAGATGGAAACACTATAATTTTTTTTGAATTGAAAATTGTATTATCGTTAAAATACATAGTACCACTGCTGACAATTAAAAGTTTCAGAATTTTATCAGCACCTTATCGTGCATATATTTCAGACCACCAGTGCACAAAAGCCTTTGATCATTTACATACTAAGCGTCAGTCCTGGGCGACATTTAAATAAGAGTCACAAAATTCGTGTGTCGTTTGGGGAAGTTATTGATAAAAAAAAAAAATAGTGGCCACAGCCTAACCAGTTCAAAGTTGAAAAGTGTTATCAAACGGCCTTATCACATATATTTCTCAGAAAAGCACTGCCCAAAAGACTTTGATTATTTAACCAACCGTGCAAATACATTGACAAGTTTCATATATAGTTTTTTTTCTAAGAAATCTTCTCATAAGAGAGGACTAAAACCCTTTCTGAAATACTTAATAAAATACAAGCTAGCTTCTTAAATTATTGATAGATATACACCAATATTTAATCATTTTTTTTTTTTTATCTCTTTTCAGCATATTTACAAAAACACAATCAGTCCAAAAATAGACTTGGCCATTATTGACTTTTCACCTGCTGGAGACAGTGTTGCCTAGTAAGGGAGAGAGGGAGATGAGGGAGAAGATAGGGGTAGAGAGAGAGAGAGAGAAAGCGAGAGAGCGAGAGAGCGAGAGAGAGATAGAGAGAGATTCGAATTATAGCTAGTATACTTTGCAAAGTTATCCAGCTCGCCATCATTTTAATGGCCCTGAAAATCAACGGGACACTGCAGTGCAAATGTCACAGGCGGACAAGACAGCACAAAATTCTGTTAACATTTAAGTACCAACGGGGAAGGAGTCCTATGGACTATCCTTTTATCTCAAATTAGATTTACGGGTGATTTTTTTAGTCTAATTTTTTTAATTGTCGACTTTTAAAAGCGCGTCTTTGCATGCAAAAAATATATAAATAAATAAATAAAATCGGCCTACCGTTAATGACTTAAGTAGTAGAGGTTCCATGACCCCTTTGAGTACTGAGTCCGCTAACTTTTTAAAAATCTATTATAAAAATTTTCTTACGATTGTACCTCCATGCATACATAGGATTGCCTAAAATTGCAAAGTTTCGGTTAAAAACGTAAATTAGATGTAATATAGGTCTCCAGAGTTTGTTATCAACATAAAAATTAATTTTCAAGTACCGTATATGATGTAAGTGCAAGGCTCATTAGCGTCTTTTCGTCCTTTTGCCCAATTTGCACCCTAATGTAATCTATTATTTAATATTCTCTTTTATTGTGCTGATGTTGGTGTTGACATTGTCCCTATGTCTAATCAGTTTTGTGCAAAAGAAATCCTTAAGGAAAGCGGTTTCTAGGGGAAATGGACCCCTGTTGGTCACTAACGGGAGTGAAAACACATCCAGGAAAATCAATCATTTGTTCAAATAAGGCAACATGAGATTTTCTCTTAACCCACTGAGTGAAGTGTTTCCATTGTAGTCGATGGGTCGTCTCCCAAATCATTTACTCTTTGAATCTTACCTGTAACACGATGTATCATTCAAATAACCTCTTTATCTTGTCATATATGGATATCTATCTATCTATATTTCAAAGTACTACGTCGTCATGGGTTTTAAAGTTCCATCGTGGTGACCGAGTCGATAGCAGAATATATTACGGAAGCTTTACATTAGGGGCGGCCAATAGGTCAAAAGGTCTCAAAATAGAGAAGATCTTAAAAACACAGGTCCCGAAAAGCGAAATAAATGTCTCAAACGTACGCTAATGTCTCAAGCACATTAAAGTTCTCAGAGACACATAATAAGATTAATATTAAGGCCAAGACGAAAAAAAGTTTGGTCTTCAGAAGAACCGCGCGCATTTGTTTTTAAATTGGTCTTGACCGCATAATTTTCTTTTTTTAGGTTTTTTACTCATTTGATTTTTTTTTATATTCAGAAAATGGAAATTTGGCCGAAAAATGAGAAAAAGTGGGTGAAAATGCCCCTCCCCCAAAAATCCGCATTTTGAATTAGCATTTTTTCTTAAAAAAACCCGCATTTCGCATGCCGATTTTCACTATTTTCTTCTGAGGCAAACTTGTTTTTTTTTGCCTAATCATATAATATTGTAAACTTAAAGCGCTAGAACAAAGTATCAAGCCTTGTAACTAATCAGATTCAAACACCAAAAATAACAGTTTCCTAATCCATAATTATTGAAATACAATATAATTAAATATATACACCTAATATGATATTACATTTCATTATTAAAGAGAAAGAAAGCGGTTTCAGCATATACCTATATTTGCCATCCAAACGCGCTTCTGATAAAAAAGGTATGTCTTCCGTCTAGTTTTAAAAATGGAAACAGTTGTGCATTTCTAACAGTCACCGGGAGGCTGTTCCACATACGGAGAGCTGCAATGGCAAAGCCTGGTAACCAACAGAATCTACTTCGTGGACACGTCACTAAGACCTGTCGACGTTCATTGGCGGTACTTTGGAGCCATACCATTAGTATATATCTTATGGTAAGGAGTAAGATTTTGAAACGGATGCGGTCCTTACTTTTAGTCGACAATAGAAGCATGTTTTTAAATGGTACCGTTTTAGAGTCGATTACAATCGGTTTTATTGGACGGATCGGGTAGGCAAAATTCGTGTTTATGAAATTTCGATGGATGTGTGCATGTATGCATGTACGTGTGTTTGTGTCTGGCACAAGCCCCTACTAACCATGTAATTAATTCCCCCAAGGACCTCCCCTGCGTTTGAATAGAGGGTGGGGAAATGTCAAAAAAGGTCAGACATTTCACGAAAAAGTGAACACTTTGCCATATCTTTTACTAGATAGCTAGAGTAGCCAAACTCATATATTGTAGGAGGACACAATCACCAACTAACCATGTGAATTCATCCTCAATGTCCTCCCCGGGTCTGACAGGGGTAGGGATGTCAAAAAAAGCCCACATTTCACCAAAAAGATCAACATTTTGCCATATCTTTCTATAATGAGCTTAGAGTAGCCATACACTTATAGGTATATTGGTAGGAGGGCACAAACCCCTACTACCCTGTAATTCATTTCCCCAGATCCTCCCCTGGGTATGGTCGGGGGGGGATGTCACAAGTCCCTATTCACAACAAAACGTAGATTGAGGTAGATTGCCAAACTTTTAGGTATATTTGTTAGGAGGGGCCAAGCCCCTACTAACCACGTCTTCATTCCCGGTCTTTCCCTGGGTCTGACGAGGGGTGTGGGAAAATGTCAAAAAGGGGTCCGTATATTTGTCCATATTTTTTCTAATCGCTAGAGTACCAAACTTCCAGTAATTGTTAGGAGGGCACAGAGTAGGTGCATCTGTAAAGATGCAATATGAGGGATCAGGTCCATGCAACAGTCCACTTAGTCTGGCTGTATTGCAGGTCCTTGAAGCTCACTTAATGAACTATGCATATATTACAATGTACACCATATCTTCAACACCACTAGGCTGCACATACCTTGGCGAAAAACAATCCGTCCATACCCAATTGGGCGTGGTTGACAATTTTTACCGACAACGTTTCGAAGGTTTATTGGCCCATGATTGGCGGACAAACAAAGTAGAAATTGAACACCAAACACTAAGATTCAACTTTGCCAGTTGTCTCTATTGATCCTTAAGAGACGGCATGCTTGGATTTTCCGTTTTTGCACGAAAGCAAAATACGAAACTATTCCATCATTAAGCATTTAAATATACACAAAAATGGTCCTTAAAAGGGGCCGCATATTTTTTGTAAATTCCTGATTGTTCTATGTCTATATCCATCGTCTTACCAAGCATTTTTTGTAACACGGTTGTTACAAGGGGGGGGGGGGGGGTGGTTACCACCCCCTCGGAAATTCGTATTAAAACACCCGATGCTTATGATTTTGATACCAGTGGATAGTATGGTCCCCCTCTTTCCAATGATACCAACATAAGTCCAACATACCTAGTATGGCGCACAATGACCGTCACAGTCCGCGCCGAGTCGGCCAAAATTTGCCATTTTTTCCACAGAAAAAATAGGCGCAAAACCAATTTTTTTGCGCTAATTTAAATAAACTAAAAAATAAAAGGTTAGGAAAATATCGGATTTTCATGCGGTTTTCAGCTACTTTAAATGATGACAATTGGCTAGTTTTACATAAACTAGAGTTTTTATTTAGAGCCATACTGTACATAATATTTTCAAAAATGCACCATT
>JAMKCH010043788.1:0-12705 GCA_023653785.1 Ophioderma brevispina | reverse complement strand
TATGGATTTCAGTATAGGGACTACTATTGGTATTGAAAAATAGTACATATTGAATTCAGTGGCATCAAAACCACCATACAACGACACTAGAATCATCTTTAATAGCTGCTTTAGAAGCTGATTTATTACTAATTTTTATGTTGGTGGCGGCCATCTTGGCGGCCATCTTGGACATTTCAAATGCTCAAGGTGCAATTTTGGCACACTAGAATCATCATTTGTATTAGCTTTAAAAGCTGAGCTATTGCTAATACACAATTGTGGTTGTGGCCATCTTGGCGTCCATCTTGGATTTCTTGTTAGGGAAGACTTTAGTGTTAATAGAAGTACAATTTGAATTCTTGAAACCCAAAACCCATACAAAGACACAGAATCATCCTTACAGCTGCTTTAAGAGCTGAGTTATTGCTAATTATATGTAGGTGGCGGCCATCTTGCTTTCGGTATAGGGAAGAACATAGTGTTAAAAAGAGTACCAATTTGAATTCTTGACACCAAACACCCATACCCAAGACACAAGAACCATATCTTATAGCTGCTTTAGAAGCTGAGTTATTGCTAATGTTATGTCTGGGCGACCAGCTTGGGCGGCCATCTTTGTATTTTCAAAATGCTCAAGGGTGCAATTTTGGCACCCCTCAGTTTCTCAATCAGTAGGTCTTCAGATGCAGAAACACAAAAAAAAAATTGTGGTCGGACGCTACTTTTGGGTTCAGTAAGAAATGGGGTTTTGGCCCCAGACTACATATTTACTCTTGAGATTGTAGATGATTGTGTATGTTAAAAAATAATAATCACACTTTATATACATTTTCATGACACTGTTGCACGGTTTTTTCATTACATTTAATATTCTATATTAAAATTTCAAATTATGATTTTAAAATACATACCCTACCTTCTAGTACCTAACATCTATATCCATATTTTACATACTTCTACTCCACAGCAGCGGAACACATAGTCCCAGCGTCTTGTAGACTAGGCTCATTGTATTCGGCAGTGTTAAGAAGCTTATTTTGAGAAGAGGTCAGGATTAACGACATTTTTAAAAAAAGCATTTTAGGGAAATTATTCATTTATAAGTATTTAAAAATATCAAAAATTTCAATTAAATGATATTTCAGAGAAAGTCTCTAACTAATGGACAGTTGAGAGTTCCTAAACGTAATTAACAACATTTCGTAATTCGCTGCAGAAGTGCCGACAACATAATTGATTCGTTAATCCCAGGTGTGGGGCGAGATATAGTCCGCCGGGCTCACATCCGGGAACAATGGTGAACTGGTCAATCGAATTCATTTGACTCTTCAGGCAGCATTAGTTTCACGCTTTATATTTCCGTTGTCGCTATGGAGCCCGTGGACTGTGGTTGCGCTGTCTCTTTCACACCGGCAATCGGACCAAACAAATCATGGGGCCATACGCGGAAATTCAAATGTTTCTCGTATTGGATGTGTTCTGTGACCTGGTGATTTGTTTTTGGACCGATTTCCTTCCTGGGGCAACGAATCTTATACGTGGCACTTCATCAACAGCGAAGTGAAATTGTACATTTGACATGCTAACTCATCATCAATCGATAAATGTTTACAACGACATCAGACATCAACTTCATTTGTAAAGGGGCATATTAGTACAAGTACTTAAAAGGATTCCTATGGATCCCACTGTTTCGTAATATGTAATTATACGGATTAGATTTTTATATCGCTTTTAAGAGTTAATTTAAAAATAAAAAGTACTTTTCACTACAGCTCTATCGTGTACCCCATTTTCAATATAGCCTTCAAATTCTATACGGTCAGAAAAGACAGACAACTTCTGAAAAAAATTAAGTGTAAATTATAAATTGATTAAGCTGTCACGTAATATATTTCCTGCAAGTCATTTGAGCTATACACGGCTTTCACTGATAGACATAGAATCGAAATGGTACAAATATTCTAATAAGTCCCATTGAAATCCTGCTCTTGTGGTTTATCGCAAAAATGGTTTCAAAGGTTAAAGAGAGAAAAGCATCCGATTTCGTTACTTCTACACGATGACGGAGCCGCTCTCCTGCATTTTATTTAGTTTCTTATAATGTACTACTGACTTTGATTCAATTGAATTGCATTAAAATCATCACCTGCGATTTACTAGTTTAATCCTATATGTTAATTGTTTGTATGTACACACACTGGCCAAAAGTATTGCAACATGCAAAAAACGAAATTCGTAATCACAAATTGATTTCAAATTATGACATGTATTCTTGACCACATCTTACGCATTAAATGTCAAAGTAAAAAAAAAATGTTTTTCATGTTCCATAAATATGGCGAATTACAGGAACTGCGAACGATAACTTACCATTTGCACTCCATGAGGAATACAGACACAGAAACAAAAGAAATGGCTTCAAAATAGCCGCTTAATGAATTGTTCGGGTTCGTCAGGGTTTATTTAAATGTTTGCAGGAAAAAATAGAAGTGGTTTTGAGGACGGGAAATGAGATAAAGTCAATGGAAGACGGTGGTCTTAGAAAAATGTGAGAAAAAATGGAGACATCAAAGTGCTTCTTGTCTGATAAATCACGTGGTTTATAAAAAATCATGTCTAATTACGTGTTCGCAGTGCATGACAAACAGCAAAAATGTCAACGGTGCGATTAAAAAGTTGTTTTCAAGTTATCATGTGACCGCTTTCTCGTCATTAAATTTCCCGAGTCCAACGGCCTTGGACGTGCTCCCGTTTTCTATTGACATTATCTCATTTCCGGTCCATATAATCACTCCGATTGTTACCCTAAAAATTTACAGTAGACCCTGACAAACCCATATAATCCATTTAGTGATTATTTTGCAACCATTTGACGTTCCTGTGCCTGTATTCCTTTTGGAATACAATCGGCAAGATATCATTAGCTGGTCTCTTTAACCCGCCATATTTAGGGAACATGACAAGCAAATCAAACGTTTTTCGCACTATTTGATTCTGGGAAACCGCATCTGTCTGAAAATCGTAATTCTGACAATAACTATGTAATGTGTAGTCAAGAACTCTTGGTGCAATTTTAAATCAATTTTTGAATATAAATTGTTTTTCTGCATGTTGCAATACTTCTGGCCAGTGTGTGTATTTTGTTTTTGTATAATATTATTTCCTTTTTGCCATACAGCAATTTGATCACTGAAATTTGTTTTTGACGAGTTGCAATTACCAATCCCTTTCCAGGCTTATGTTGATGATATCGCAGTGTGCACACGTGATCATCAGCATATTGTCAACATGGCCGATAAGCTCGAGAAGCTTTGTATTTTGGGCAAAATTAAGCATCAAAGCTCAGAAGTCAGCCCTCCTTTATGAACGTCGATCAGGCAATAATTGGTATAAACTTATAACATATATTTACAAGGCAATTATGTTGAACAATATGATCGTAACAAGTGCAACGATTACTTGGGCTATTCAACTAATATGTCGAGAATCTGGGCTCCTCAAGTGAGCGGACTTGTTTCAAAATTCTGTAACTTATTGTCATAACTTGATTTTGCTCAAATGCCAATTTGTTTCAAACTTGAAGCAATTAACACTTTGTGCATTCCCACAGTTGAGGGATTTTTCAGCACACTCCCAGCACCACTTAAATAATCAAATGTTAAATCCTGATGATGACGTGGTCCGTAAAACTGCTGAAAAATCTCTCAAAACTACATATGCAAATAAGGCAAATTCGTGAAACAAATGATGAAAATAACTTTGCAGGCTTTGAAACTATAATGAGAATGGACTCGTAGTTAAAAATGTGTTTGAGCCAGCCATCTTGGATTGAACTTAACAGTATATGCTCTAAACTTGAACTGCGACTAGTTAAGTCAGGCAATAACTATACAATTAAGGTTGAAGATAAGGAACTTTTGTGTCACAAGAAGATATATTCATTTATTATCAAGATAAATCAAGCTAATAATAATAGCTGGAAAGAACTTAAATCACACGGAAGTCTTGCCGATCTATTAAAAGAAAACAGACTATGAATATTCTGTGGAACATTTGAGGAATGGTGACCTGAATGATGACTTGGTCAAATTCATAACTAACGCCCGGCTACAAATAGAAACTACAAATCGCCGTATCAAACTCTTTGCTGCATGTGATTTATCCCCAGGTCGACAAGTAATGCCCACTTTGTAATACCCCTTTACGGACTAAAGCGTACACGTACTTAGGGCATCTATCAGCAATGAATAATAAAAACCCCTAAAGTAGAGGATTGCCCTCACATGTGCAATGTCTCATGGAATTGTCAAAACACCCACACTGCGGGAAGGACATATCGAATTGTAACCTTATTGGAAATGAAAGCATAAGTTAACCCCTACCGAAAGCTCCCAAACTTGCACTTTGGTTTAGGGGTTTCGGTCTTTCAGACGTTCTATTTCAAACAATGGTTCAATGAAAGAGCAAGACCTAGCAACAAAATGTATACTTGAAAATTTCAAAATTTCGACTTTGGCAAAATATCTGATCAAACATGTCCGAGATACTTTTTGTGCCAACTGTATATGGATAACTCGTTACAGACTCGTCAATGTATGTTGTGGTGTGGTAGCAGTTTCCAGTTTATAAAGATCGATTTAAGTGCTTCTCCCCCGTCATTTCCCACCATGTTATTCATGTTCTATTCAATCTGTTGTTTGCTGCTTTGGTGGCATTTACCTTTGTATAATAAAAAAACTTTAAATATGTATGTATGTATACGTATGTATGTACGTACATTTATGTCAATTTAACGTACTAATATATCAGAAATCTACTTTCTGTCGTGTCAGTTTTTATATACAGTTTCATGTACTCACCCCACAAGTTAAATTGTAAAACGATATTAGAGCACTAACAAAAAAGACCAAAAGACCCCTGTAGTTAACCTACGAATCTCGCGTTATTTGGTTATTTGGGAAGTATTAAATTACTTGAGGTGAGTAATGATAGACAGTACTACACCTTTTCGTCGGAACCGGGGCCGGACAGAACGTTACTACAGGTACGGCCCAATAATTTTGCCCCTCCTCCCAGGCGCTCCAAGCCCCCTTATTTTTAAGAAAAAAAACACAACATTTAAGTCAGAAACTGATGCGCCTTCCAGAAACACCATTACGAAATTTGCAATACATAACTCTAAAAACGGCCTGGTACTTATCAAACATAAGTATGAGCTAACCATTTCTTATGCCTTGCCAGATTCTAGTAAGGAGAACGGTGCCCATATTACTAGTCACCATTAAAGGATATAATAAACTGGTTCCGCCCAGGGAAGGAATATATAAACTGACGCCGCCCTTGAAAACAAAACTGCTGACGTCTAATATGCAATAGGCACCCCCTCGTTCAATACTGATGCGCCCCTTTGGGAAGAAGTCTGACAATGGGGCCACACCCCTATATTTCATGGCACCCCTATACTTATTCTTGTCATGCAAGCTAAGAAATTGAATAAATTGAATGCCGCCCCTTTGAAGCGCAAAAGCAATTGATAAGAACGCAACAACAACAGCAGCACCCTCGCCCTGCTTGAGGCTACAATTCTGTTCCACTATCACCAGATGCGACAACACCAAATTGCCACAAGCGCTCTTGCTCTGCTATGCACCCCCAGTAATGGAAGGAATGAACTGTGCCGCCCACTGAAGCCCAAAGTTGCATAGGTCGATGATGTTGGTTTCCAATGAATTATTAAAATGATGCGCCGCTCTTTGAAGCAAAAATTTGTAGAGCTACCAACCGCGGCGCCCATAGTCTGGTTTATCCAATAAAGTATCATGAAGTAAAGTCTGATTCAGAACAATATCAGGTGTCGCGTCAAAATAAGCGCCCTCTATGTGTGTCCCATTTTAGTCCATTTCGCACCAACTATTTGAGGGCCTATATTTTACTAGGGGTAGAAAAAATTCTACTTGCTTTGTAATTGATGCAACAAGTTGCGCAAATAATGTTAATATAAATAGCATTATTAAGTTTTTTAATATGAATCACAAGTTATGTTCGAGTCGTAAAACTTGAGAGAGCCATAACTTCAAAAACGGAAGAATGGAATTGAATTTTTCCTTATTTTTTTTTGACACTCCTCTGTAGCCCCATGAAATGTACCTTTGAATCAATTTCAAAAAAAATCTGAGAGGGTGGGTCCCACAGCTTGGATGTTTTGGCATGGAAGGACCCATATCTAACTGTTTGGTATCATCTGAAAGATTAGTTCATTGTCTTGAATTTGCTGACAGATCATTCACATCGGTTATGTATAGACCGAGCTACAGTCGTTTGAACTAGTAGTCGGTTTTGCGCTCTGTCCACGATTCGCATTGATCGTGAACGGTCGTTCAGCGAAGCAAATCAGTGTCCAGAAGAACAATATTTATAGACTGCATACATAATAAATTTATTTACCCCACAAATTCAGTCGCAAATTTGCCCGATGCCTCTTCAACAACTTTTACGTCATCATCCACTATAAAAGATCATTTGAAAAAAATTAACTTGATCTATGTATTAGTTTCTGGAGAAGTTGAAAGAATCATACCATAGAAGAACAGACACTCGGTGGACAACCTTTTGAGGTTTTTTTTAAAGTATTGTCGATTGGTGTAGCAAAATATGCCAAATCTTTAAAAAAAAGTGTTGGAAATTAGAACTTACAATTATCACTGATTTTTTCCTTTGAGATACCACTATATTTCCCTTAATCATTGACAATTACCCTTATCATAGTTATGGGGGAAGTCCATTTGCTTAGTTGGTTCACCGTGTATTTAAATGGGAATCAGTCGGTGGATAGGGTTAAAAACTGACTACTTGATTTCACAATTTTCACGAGAAAATATACCTTGGAAAAGACTTGCAAGGGTTCGCGTTCGACTGCGTAAAGGGGCCTACCTACATCCACCCCGGAAGTTTCATGATATGAATTCTCAAGGTCAATGTGATTGATGTTCGTTTTAAACAAACCGTACCCATGAACTCAATTTACGTGTTGAAGACCGGTTGCTCGTTATATAAACTATATTCATATAAAAAGTCTCCTTGATCCCTTGGTTAATTTCAAAATTTTCAAAAAACGTGCTTTGCAAGGGTTCCGCGATTCGCGCAGGAAGGGAATACAACATCTCCCACCTCGTCCCTTAACATTTAAAAACCGTAACATTTTAAAAAATCTTCTGCTGTAGGGCCTACTTTTTCTAGGCAAGTCAAGGTGCTTGTCCTGTGAACCACATGTTCAACATGTTCAATGTCAATTATCGGTTTTCTTTAACGTATGTAATTAAAGTTATCTGAAATAATTTTCTAATAAATAAAATGTCCGTCCACGGAAGGGCAATCAGGTAGGCCCGCCCCCCACCACAGGCGGTTCCGTCCCCAAAGTAAATGCGTCCGACGCCGATGAGATATTATACTCACCCAAAATACTCACCCCCCAAATGTAATCGTAAAAGAATATTAGAAGAATAAATAAAAAAGACCCTTACCATCCCCAACCCCCTCTCGGTTAGCTTCAGTTTTATATTACAATTTCATGTACTCACCCCACAATGTAGCTCTCTAAGCCTGTATGTATGTATGTATGTATGGTGTATGTATGTGTGGTGTATGTATGTATGTAGTATGTAGGTATTTGTATGTATGTATGGATGTAGGTTGTTATGTATTAGGTAATGGTAGGTAGGTAGGGTAGGTATGGTAGGTTTGTGGTGGGGGAGGTAGGTATTGGTAGTGGTATTCGGTAATATTTTTTTTTCTCTTCCGGGTATGGTTTAGGTGGTAGGTATGGGGAGGGTAGGGTAGGTAGGGTAGGTAGTAGGTAGGGGTAGGTAGGGTAGGTAGTAGGTAGGTAGGTAAGGTAGGTAGGTAGGGTAGGGAGGTAGGTTAGCGTAGATAGGTAGTTAGTTAGGTAGGAAGGTAGGTAGGTAGGTGGTTTAGGGTAGGGTAGGAGGGTAGTAGGTAGGTAGGGTAGGTAGGCTAGGTAGGTAGGAGGGAGGTAAGTTAGGTAGGAGGTAGGGAGGGAGGTAGGAGTGGTAGGTAGGTAGGTAGGTAGGTAGGTAGTAGGTAAGGTAGGTAGGTAGGTAGTAGGGTAGGTAGGTAGCGTAGGTAGAGTAGGTAGGTAGGTAGGTAGGGTAGGGAGGGTTAGGTAGGGTGGGAGGTAGGTAGGGAGGAGGTAGGTAGGGAGGTAGGGTGGTAGGTAGGTAGGTAGTAGGTAGGTAGGTGGGTAAGTAGGTAGGTGGTTAGGTAGGTGGTTAGGTAGGTGGGTAGGTAGGAAGGTAGGTAGGTAGGAAAGTAGGTAGGTAGGTGGTAGGTAGGTAGGTGAGGTAGGTAGGTAGGTGGTAGGTAGGTTGGCCGCCATGGAATGTATGTATGTATGTATATTATGTTACAATAATTTGTAATATGTGAGGGAGTCTTGGAATCATTCATCACTTTCACTCGTAAAGCTATCATAATTATTATGTGTTATACGCTTAAATTTCATTTTATTGTAAAGCGCTTTGACCTTAAATTTGATATATGGCACTAGATCAATGATGTGTGTATTGTAAAATGTAAAAAAGCAACAGTAGCTTGTTGTGTTTTAAGTAATTTTTGATGTTTCTTACTGGGGTGGTCCTTTTACCCCTACAACTTATGTTAGCTGTCAAACCCCCTACAAGCTTATGTCCACTGTCATATCATTACTAATCAAGTATTTAATACTCAAATACCAAATACGATAGATTCGTAGGTTACTACGGGGTCTGTTAGATCTTATTTGTTTATCATTTGTATTATAGTATTTTTCTTAATCCCTCATGAAAGGTATACAAATATGACTGCTCATGAGGGACACTGGTGCAAAATAACAACCCGAGGTGCTGGGAGAACGTGGTCCCCTATATTTCACGGGTGAGGAAATATAGGCCCGGTCTCCAGGTACCGAGTGGAGGTAGTTTGCACCATCTCACGAATATTAAGAGCAGTCACTATTGTTTTATAAACATATAAAAATATTCATTGAAAAAACTTGCCATGATCTCGTGAGAGCAGCTACCACGCACTCAAGATAGCCAACTTGGTCTCGTCACGGTTTCAATCCAATCGCGGCCTCTCTCCATTTATCGACTGTTCTAAACATCTGATTTGTTTTATACGGGTTGTGCCTATTACAGCATGAGATGTCGCCATTTTGAGTAAAACATTCAACGGAAATTGTCCAGCGGTTAAATTGTAAAACATGCAAATATCATTCACACAGCCAATGACTCCCCATTTTAAATATCCACATCATAAAAGCTTCAATGACCTCTCTCATATTGAAAAAATCTGCCTCCCCCAATTGGATTCCACCCCAAAATACAGTATTTTGCCATATTACCAGACCCCTTCCACGATGCCTCTACTATCAATGCTATACTGTTCAGGAGTAAACAAAATACTTACTTCTAATTTGGGTAGTTTTTAATTTAAGCAATTTTCACTGTATTTCTGAATAAGGGAGTCACTTAGTGACCCTTCGACACATATTATCCTCATATTCATTCTACATCAGGGGCCCGTTCACAAAGATTTACGATCGTTTTAAATCAAGCGTAACTCGATCCAGCGTAAGTTTGAATTACAAGCAAGTGCAAAACTTAGGGCTGATCGTAACGCTCGATAAATCAATTAAATTGATCGTAATCTTTGTGAAACGGGGCCCAGTGCGCATTTTATCTAAAGAAAAATAAGTTTAATTCTTAGGTCATACACGGTCAGTATATCTTATTTGTCTTCATATGGACCATTAATATTATAGTATTATATTTGCGAACCCCCCTCCCCACCCCCCCCCCGGAAGGAAAATAACCCCCTTATATGGGGATTCAGGACTTTTCAGGGCTTTTTACCTAACACATGTCTTATTCCTCATAAATTAAATGATCTAGAAAAATCCACATGAGATTAAATATCCTTCCGGGTTGATACGTATTCATTAGGGAGCCATTAAAAATTCGGGTGAGGTTAGACATTTGAAAAGGGTTGTGGTCATAAGTAAAATAATGTCCTCCAAAAATGACTACCGTGTATTTTATCCATAGCTTGATGTAACCTATTTTACGTATTCAAATAATGAGACTTGAAAGCTCCCTTCTGACAAGGGGGGCCCAAGATTAAAATAAAACGAAACCATTTGTTTTGACTTGACTGCATTTATGTTGCAAGTGTTGGTTAAGATTGAATACCAAGAAGAATAGTCATAGTCAAAGAGTGGAATTGAATACGTTGCGAGCAAAGAATTTGCAACTATTGTTGGGAAGGCAATTGCCCTTGCGATAACATATATTTTCATCCTAGATATAGCTTTTTAATGATGTTACTGGCAATAGCCTCCCAGGACACAGAATGGTCAATGTTGTCACCAGTATCTTTCCCTTGATAGTCTGACCTAGACAGTCAAACCTTTTAACAATTATCAACCTTTTCATTCTCCGTTTTGCCTAAAATCAGCATTCTGTTTTACCTAAGATGTGATGACAATGCCTTATCCACAAGCCAGATAACTACATGATTCAAGAACGTTGCCAAGTTTATTTGAATGAGATCTGGGGTCCTTGTGAGAAAAATGTATAGCACTTCATCGCAGTAAAAGCAAGATACAAAATGGGTCAATTAAATACTTACAATCATGTCTTAATATGACAAAGAAATAAAAATGGCCCCAGGATACTGCCTTGAGACACCGCAAGAAATATTCACTGCACTGGAAAAACACATTGATTGCAAACAACCTGTTGCCTGTTAGAAAGGTATGAGCGAAACACTCATCAAAATGTGTACAAGAATGCGTTTCCACTAAAATTAGACCAACAACCATGCACTTCCACCTCCCCGGGCGTAGTTTGTTTTACGGAACGTTTCCGGGATTTACCCTTTTGTGCCCACCAAACCAAAGCTATGGTTTGCCAGACGTGTAAAAAGGAGTCACATTCCTCGCACGTTACAGACCAGGTGAAACACACGTACCACTCACTCTTGGAAAAACATGTATACATTGTTATTCTTTTCCTACAATAAATTATTGGACTATCAAACGCCATCCAAACGCATGTGAAAAGATATAAAGTACGTCAGGCACTTCGAAACGGGCTCTAGTTTTTCGAGTTTAGGGTAGGTGGTGAGTTGGTCGTGCAGTCGAGTTAGTATCGAAGTAGAAAAATGCAAATGGTACCAGGTGTTGGGGACATATGTGTAGGTCAGCACCTGGGGATGTGAATTAGAAGTGGTGCAATTCTTTTTTAAGGGCTACTTTCTAAAAAAGGTCGGGAAGAGAAAGTATCAACAAATGCCTAGCACAATGGTCCTCCTCTTCGATTGAAGCCAAAATGAGTACCAAAATAACTGGCATTACGTCACAATCACGTCATAAATTTCGCACGTCAGCCAAACTGTCAATTTCCAGTGACCTCCGATGTGGAATATGGGAAATTCAAATTGTCAGCCAAAAAAGTTAGGAAATCCGGATTTCCATGGTTTTTTTTGGATTAGTGCAATAATAACGTATTTCCACCCTTATTTCAGTAATTTCATTCGTTCTTACAAAGTATATGACGTCATTGTGACGTCCCATAATGGGAATGTTGTATTATTTGTGACCAATGGAAAAGAAGAAAGAAGAAACTCTAAGCTATCCTGTGGTACCAAATTGACAGGAATAGGATGTTCAGTCAGTAACGAAAATCACAGGGGGATGTTAACCAGCTGATTATAAATTTATCTATATTATTATCAAAATACACATAAAACTTGTCTATTTGGTCCTCTTCTGCGCTGTGTTAATTATCAAGTAATTAAAACTGGCTAATGAAAACCGCGCGAAATTGGAACCAAAGTTCTAACCTTTATACTTACAAAATGACCTTTTAACGTCGTTAACGCGTGACGTTCCTAGTATATGCCTTCGGACAACCACCAATATTCGAAGTGCGCTTGGTTGATTGGGCGCTGAAGCAGAACATTTAAATATTTTACTGATCAGTTTGGAAATTTAACCGCTCTATAACTATAACATTGCGAATACATACATGATGCTATAACTTGTTAATATGTTACTACGGCTATATTTCAACCAGGTTTGATAAAAATGCTTTACTTGACTTTGATTGATGATATTGCATATGATATTTTAAAAAAAAGCATGGAATTAGTGATGATCTGTCTATCTTTCTTCAATCATCCGTGGTCTGCTGCAAACGAGTGAGTTAAGTATTTGTTTTAATCTTGATACGACATTATGACACACACGATCAAAGCCCACCAATTTGAAACTTCTGCACCGTGTTAATTCAAACGAACATGTCGGGTAATAGGGGTGTGGGGTTTTTTTCATGAACGAGTCATTGTAGATTGAAAATGTAGTGAATAAGAATACACTGAATGACTAATTAAGGTTTAGATTCACTGAAGCAGAACAAAACCAACGGCCTCCAAGCTCAGACTTGCACTGCACTCTCAAAGCAAAGATTAAGGGCAAATCGACCCACATCCGACTTCTAAATATACGGATGGCAGGAGCACGGGTTCGTTTTAATATTCAGAGGTTGCAGCTGTGTTTCGAATCCCGCTTCAGCCAAAAAGGTTCTTTGCTAGTCTCATTTTAAAGGTGGGTGACCCAACATGGTTAGCGTTTTGATATGATGTTTTAACGCTTCTTATCGGAGG
>JAMKCH010043787.1:0-12897 GCA_023653785.1 Ophioderma brevispina | reverse complement strand
GTTTGCAATATCTAGCCGGTAAATGGCCCAATGCAATGAAAATCACGCGTCATTTTCCCCGGTAAACGGCCAAGATCAATGAAAAAGCACGCGTCTTTTCTCCCCGTCATTTTCGGGCGGGGGAAGACTCCCAAATGCAATGAAACGCATTGCACCAAGTTCGATCTTCTGCTGTCTGCGGGAAAACGGCGCGATGCAATGAAACGCATCGCGCCAAATTTGATCTTCTGCCGGGAAAACGGCCGAGATTGCAATGAAACGCATCGAGCCAAGTTCGATCTTCTGCCGGGAAACACGCCGAGATGCAATCAAACGCAACGCGTCATTCTCCGGGAAGACGCCCAGACCCGATGCAACGAAACGCATCGCGTCCATTTCCGGGAGACCGGCCCAGATGCAACGAACGCTCGCGTCACTCTCCGGGAAGACGTCCCCAATGCAATAAACGCAATGAGAGTCCATTGCGGCGAACCAAAAATAGTTGTTGACGGCCCAGATGCAACGAAACGCATTTCCCGACCGGTACCCAAGTTTTCGTTGGCTTTCAATGCCTCTTTCCGGCCGCGTTAAGGGTTACTGATCTGAGTTGTAATTGCAACCGGCAACCCTTTTTGTTTCAAACATAAACAAGACAAGATGGTTTAAGCATTTAGGCATCGCCTCCTTTTTTAAAACCCTTTATGGCATAATCAAAACAAACTTGATTATGCAGATTCATGAAATTCAATATTTGTTCATGAATAACATAATACAAGCTATGATTCTGAAAGAGTTTTTGATGCTTCTTAGTTTTTGACAATTTTAAATCTTGGTTGACATAATTACAGAACTACTCATTGGATAGATTTTCATTTTAATTGTAAGTTCTGACCCCCCCCCCCTCCTTGTTTTACTATTACTACCAATTTTTCTTACTCGTTCAATGTTGTAACCTGGTTATTTGCAGAGAAGACACAAATCGCACTCAGGAAACTGCGCATTCTTGGCGTTAAAGAAGGATGTTGACAAACTGACTATTGAGGAGTTTTTCAAGTTGGAGTCACAGAGACAGCAAAATAGACTGGTGAGTGGGCATGCATGAGACAACAAAATATTTGTCATTAGGGTGTTATAGAATTAAAACCCTGACATTCTGCTATGGACAATATGACTTCTGTTAACAAGGTTTGTTTTAGGGCTGTCGTCAATGTGCCTTCTGTCGACACATGTGTCGCCATAAGCCATATCTTGACATGTCGCTATGAAAAACAAGATAGTGACAAACTTGTATATATAATAAGCATTCTATTAGAAAAGGACATGGTCTACTCTAAAATGATCAATTTATGACCAATTCTTTCTTTCAGGGCTTATTATTTAATGATAACAACAAACCTTGAAAATAAAGTTCAGTAAAAAAAATATGAGTAGTTCTGCATACCTGAGATTGAAGTAACCTGACCTATTTACAACTTAAGTTCATTTACCTGCAACTCAAGACTAACTCACCATCCCAAAGGAGACCCTGCCTGGAGTTGACTGGGTCATGTGGGTAATGAGTTTCCAGTGTGTCCAGACTAGACTAGGATTTAGATAAAGCATACAGTCAGTTTGATTGAATGATAAATTGTATTAAAATTTATGTTGACATTATGTCAATGTCGTGATCAAATTATATCAACAAGTCGCCATAAAAATAACATGCCGACGACAGCTCTAGTTTGTTTTATGAGCCAATTAGCAACTGGTCTCTTTGGGTTCGATGGGTTGGCCTGAAAATAATTGTGCAATGTACATTACTGAATTGTGCATTCCTCATTTATGTGTCATCTGCCAGCAGGAAGATGCATAGGAATTACTTTGTCCACTATTGATGATGTTGTTGTCTGTTGTGTAAAAGGGTTAACATTTGCATGTAATACCCGCATACTTTGATGGATTTCAACCAAACTTGAGTCATAGGTGCAACATGGTATCCCTCATTTGTTAATGAGATCAAAGATCACATACCAAAATCAAAGGTCATGCAAGATCAAGTTGTAAAATTTACCTCAATTGAAAAGTTGAAGTTCAATTGGAATATCACACGGAAACCCTCATTTGTTTACGAGGTCAAAGGTCACATATCAAGCAGGATGTACATTTTCAGGAAATTTCCTGAATTCAGGTAATGGATTACTCAAAATTTCTGCACTTTTATTTATTTTCAGCCATTTTTGGCCCATTTTGCCCAAATTTACGCACTTTTTCAGGATTTCATTACTACTTTCAGGATTTGTTAATTGCACTCACTTACATCCCTGATCAAGGTCAAAGATCATTATGAGGCCTATCATTCACAAACCGTGATGGCAGGGGACACTAGCGGTCCGAGGACCTCGATGCATTTGTTATTATAGAGCCAACTCAGAGTTTCCTCATATGCAGTCATGTTCAAGATGCTGATAGCATTTAATAACCAAACCTGTAACTTGTGTTAATTCCTTTCAGATGAAAATTGTTCAAACAAAGATGAAAGAATTCCGGAGACAAGCAACAAAAACCAGAGCTGAAATGGAGCAGTTAGCATAACGACTCCTCTTCAAAGGAGAAAGGTTTTCAGCAGAGTGTGGACTTTCTTACAATGTGCACCATTCAAGATGTTAGCATGTGATACCGTCATGTTAGTGAGAAGGTTGTATGTGCAATAGCTGCCATGTGATACATCTGTGTGCTACCATATATTAGCAAAGCTCTCAATTTATCTTTCCTTTAAACCAGGGGTGTCCAACCTTTTTGACACAAGGGCCGCTTGGTTGTATCTAAAGCTATTGCGGGCCGCTAGCAAATAATCGGTGTTTGGGTAGGAATCATGTCAATACCAATTATTACTGAAAAAGGAACCCGTAGCTATACCAGAGATGTAGATTTTGGGCCACATTTAACACAAATTTGCTATTTTCCCTAGAAATGTTGACCTTTTCAACAAATTTTGGCTTCAGATTGAGGAAGCTGGACTAATTTTCTAACATTTTGGAGAAAATATTGGCTTCAGATTGATGAAATTGGCATAATTTTCCAACAATTTTTAGAAACTTTTGGTTTCAGATTGAGGAATTTGGGCCAATTTTCCAACAAATTTGTAAACATTTTGATAAAGCGACCATTTCTAAACCACAATTGGCATGAAAAGTCATTCATATATCAGAAGGCTGAAAATGCGACCCATATTTGCGGCACGCAAGTACTCTACGGAGTAGGTCTACCCCGGACAATATTCATCCATACAAATCTTTGAATTATTGAATGAGTTTTGGTATGTGTGAGATATTTAGTGACATCTTTTGCACAAACTTTATTATCTGAGATATTTATGCATTTTATTTTTCCTGGTAAGTACCTCGCGGGCCACATGCGAACACTTGTCGGGCCGCAAACGGCCTGCGGGCCGCAGGTTGGACACCCCTGCTTTAGACAGTGGCTCTTGAAATGGTTTTTCAGGCGACTGTGTCGCCTGAAAAACCATTTCAAGAATCACTGACCAAAGACTTGGCATAATAGTATGTTTGGTGGGAATTTCTGACAAATGACAGCTATTGCACTTATGACCTTGTTTCACTCACTTGACGATACATGCCATGTGCCTTTCTTGACATGTACAGATGAGTTTGAGACAAGCAAAACCATTTGAAACTTCAGGTAAAATAAGCACAGATCAAGTGTACGTGTATATTCATTTAGCCAGAGACAACTATATTTGAGATTATTGCACAGTATGTGTATTTAAAGGACTCGGCTACACACAATTTTGGTAATAAACCTGTTCTTTGGCATGTGCATGATTAAAATTGTTCAAATTAGATAGCTAATTTTTAGACTTAATTGATGAAGAGCATTATGTGGTGGAATCCATGCTGGATTGTAAAAATGAGCTGCCCATTGTAAGCGACAGGTGTGTGCTGGAATATCTGCAAAGCCCTAGATAACTTAATGTCTATTCATAGTTCACTGCACAGCAATGTAGTGCAGTGAAACTGGATGAAAACCATCTCTGACACTCTGACTCAATGCAGTAGCACAGTTCAAATTGCATTGCACTTCTGCTGTGTTGAGTCAGAGATGGTTTTCATCCATTTTACAGTGCAGTGCAGTGAAGTATGAATGGACCTTTATTGGATTATACATAGTGTGCTGAAAGAAAACAGGGACCCAATGCAGATATTCCATGACACACTCATTGCTTATACAGCAGGCAACTTGCCCAACATGGATACCTCCACAATTAACTGTTTATTTACTAATTATTTATTCTAATTAGTTACGATTTTAACTTTGATTTATACAATTATCTATTACGAGTAATGGTTCTGTTGGTTTCATTGAGATCTAGGTGCAGTTTATAAATAACATACCAAAAGTATAGCATGACCTTGTCCTTATATGGGACCAGTGTACAGTTAAGTAAAGATGTTTGGCATCATAACTTGTAAATATTGCTTTAGGCTTCATAAAAGTAAACATTTCTGGAAAGGAAACAATCCCAAGAATCCAAATATGATGACCATATTTAGTGCAAATTTTCAGTTTGTAAGAAAATCATCCAAAATTGATTTATTTAGCCTCTAAATTCAATGAGAATCTGAGAATCCAATCTCACAGAATTTCTCCCAAGTAGCTTTGTGAGAATTTAAGTTGACTCTTGCCAAAAAGTCTTACACAACTCTTTAAATGAAAGAGAATTAAAAGATTCTCATCAAATTCTTTGCAAGAATATAAATGTATTCTCATAACATTCAGTGGAATTCTACCCATGCATTTGTCACCAAAATATCTTTGTTCACAAATATAAAATTAATTAAATTCATGCAAAATATGACATGTTAAGATATGACATATTAAGATGTTAAAGATGGTCCCATAGGTAGCCGAAAAGAAATAGGTCTACATACAAATAGGTCCTTTGATACAAAACAGTTTTGTAATCTAATGCCTTCTGGGGTCTCTAATATTTATAGTTGCAATATAAATGTTTTGTATGCATTTATTCTGTTATGGACTGAAAAAGAAATGGAGAAAACCCCTGTGCGAGAGGATTGACGTAATAAACAACGGCATCCCATTTTACTCTTTGGATTCGTATTTGTGTCGTCTGCAAGAGGGCACAAAGGGATTGCTTTGGTAGTGTGCGAGTTTGTGGTGAAAATTTGACCCAAATGTTAACCCTAAACATAATTGCATGTTTCCACATACATGTACACATTTTCATGCCACTTGCATGTAATGGTTCTTGTGTAGTGACTCAAGTTACCCCTCTCACAAGTGGGGTCAGAGGTCATATTTAGAAGTCATTAGAGGCCATGGCCCAAAATGGTCAGAATTATAAAATTGCTTGGTGTATCCACATATGTCGATCAATTTCTATGACACTTGAATACAATGGTCCTTGGGTACTCAGTGTCCCACATGTTGGTGGCCTTTGTGGCCCCAAAAAGGCCAAAATTTTAAAATTGCTTGGTGTATCCACAAAATGTTGATTGATTTTCATGACACTTGGATAAAATGGTCCATGAGCATGGAATGTCTTATTCAGAAAAGCAGAATTAGTTCAAGTTTTACCTCAGTCATAAAAATTGTGCCATTTCAACAGAAGGCAGCGGTTCCCTTTGCATATTTTATTGTTATTGTGGAGATAGTTAATGAAGTTTGTGTGTCAGTTAATAAAGTTTGTGTGTTCAGTTTAAGTAGAATTCCATATCAGGAAAAAGCAGATAAATCTTCCTGTCACATGGGAAATCTAGAGGCATTTAAAAAAGTGTAGTCGCCCCAAATCAGATGTTTTTTGGAGAGACCCCCTGAGAATGGGGCTCATAAAGAATGTGAGTCTCAATGTTCATACAAACTATGAAAATTAAGTAACATTTAAATATAAATCTCAATTAAAATTATTTTAGAGTTAAAATTGAATCCTTTCATGTATGCTGTTGCAAGAAGAGGTATACAATGATTAAATCAATGGGATGAGATAGCCTAGCCTTAAACCAAGAAATCATGGTTTTCTTAAAAAATGTACATATACAGTGTGAGTCAATTATAAAAACCCTACATTCAACATGTTAAAAATAACAACAAATAACAAAATTAAAATAATTTTGAGATTAACATTTCTTAAAAGTTTGATCTAGCCTTGGCTTGTAATAAAGTCAGTATACACAGAATATAATATTTGTTAGTCTCGTAATATGTTCAGATTGGTCATGTTCATGCCTGCGACTAGCAGCAATCTGAGAGGTACTGAAAATGGCAAAATTGGGTATTAAAGGGATTAGCAGCGATTTATAATCAGAAACATCGAAAAAAACATCAAAATCATATTGTATATTTTTGTTACTGTCAATGGATATGCGAACATAACCGCAAGTGGTTGGCTTGAAATCAGTGTATAAAGACAAAGCAGTACGTTTTATCTGATTCGTAATTTCTATACGTGCCGTATCAAAATCGACTTGAGATCAAACAAAGCCTTTCCGCTGTATATCAAATATTTCAGAGGGAGTTTAGGGGAGAAGTAAAAAACCGTCTTGTTGTCTCCCCTGTTAGTAAATGCCAAGCAGCGAAAACTAATCTCTACAACTCCAAAAACACATGTTTGCCAGTAACAATTTCTTAAGTCTACCCATTCATGGCTAGACATCAGCGCAGGCCTTTCCAAGGTCTGCCTTGACTATAGCGTATTGAATGGGGAGGTTTTTCCAATGCAAAAAGTAAAATCATTGCTGATGTGTAACAATCTCCAATGCCATGTCCTAGGTCTGCAGGAAACCCACAGAGGAATCAATTACCACCGCCCAACATACCAGGAATGGTACTTGCCACCGAGAGACCACATCGACAATATGGAAGTGCTATATTTGTGAGAACAGGCACCACAGTAGAAGCACCTCAAGTCTGATGATAACAACATCGAAGTCCTCACCATTGAGCTCAGCTCTGTCATAGGTACTGTCTACAAACCTCATCAGTAGACTTCAAGCACCCTTCAATAAACCCTGGGAATTCAGCAAACCTAACTTCTTCATTGGCGACTTCAACAGCCATAGATACCCAATGGGGTACGATTGAAAACTAACAAAGACGGACAAGCTGTCGAAGAATGGAGAGACAGTCAACATCTAAGCTGCCTTCACGGACTCTAAGCTGCCGCCATCATTTCACAGTGCCTGCTGGAGAGAGGTTACAAACCTGATATAGCTATTGTAGCAAAAACATCGCTAACCTGTGTAGCAAGATGTTCTGGACCTGTCCCACAAACTCAACATCGACCAATCGGTAACCAAGTCAACGCTGCAGTCGGACCAAACAAAGTGCCTTTTAAGCGCGCTATAAACACAGGAAAGAGACTGGCAAGTGATTCACTGATGGACTTGGTTCCAGAAACGAGAAGAGGATTGCTCCAAAACCCCATAACTATGGCAAATTGGCCCAACTAGTGAACAAGAGTGCGGGGATTCATACCCAGAGGTGTAGGTATGGAATATATACCAGGCCTGTCCAAGGAATTTGTGCCTAGAGAATCTCAGAGTATATCACCATGTTGAAGCTGATCCTTTTTCGGCTGAAACAATGCTAAAGGTGAGGAAGTTGCGGAGAGGATCTCCCAGGAAAAGATCAAAACCTGGCATACTTAATTGAATCCACGATATGACCCATAACAGCAAGAATAAGCTGGGCTCCACCGAAAGCTCTGAGGGGATCCAACAGAACCTCCACAGCAGGCAAATGTCACACCCAACCAAGTTGCCCAGCAACTGCTTTAAAATGGCAAGTGCAGAGAAACCCAAAAGATCAAACTAGACCATAAGAGGTTATAGTGGGACCTGGTTTAACTCGCCCCTTCAACATGAAGGAATGGAACACGGTATGCTAACTTCACCAGGAAAAGCAGTAGGCCTTGACAACATCTCTACTGAGCAGCTAAAAAAATCGTGGCCCAGTAGAAAGGAATGGCTTCTGAGCTCTACTAATTGGCTGCCTTATTCCCAAGGTTCCCAAGATCTGGAGGGAAAGCACATGTTAGCACTCTAAAAGCCTGGGAAAGAGCCATCCAATCCAATCCCACGCGCTTAAAGACCCTTATCAACTCCTCAGCATACATACAAGCTCTTTGAACGTTCTCCTGCCAATGCGTATCGCACCTGTGATAGACGAACACCTCATACCAGAACAAGTAGGTTCCGGCCAGGCAAATCAACAACAAGCCCAAGTACTCAACCTAACTCACCGCATTGAGGATGGTTTCGAGAAGGGTTGGTAACCGGAGTCGTGTTCGTCGACCTATCAGCAGCATACGACACTGTAATCACAGATGCCTACTCCATAAGATCCTGGAAATTACCAAAGACATTCGCTTGACTGAGCTTGTCCGAGGATTGCTTGGCAAACAGGATGTTCTTTCTTCAGCTAGGCGAAGAAAGGCCGATGGCTAGGCTCAAGAATGCTCTACACAAGGGAGTGTGCTTGCACCTCTCCTGTTCAAAATCAATACCAACGACCAACCTAGGAGTGCAGGAACCTGTCATTTTAATTATGCAGACGATCTTGGAATTAGCGCACAGATTGCCGACTTCACAGTTGTTGAAGGGAGACTCTCCAAAGCTTGGTGAACTCACTCCTTATTATGAGGAAAAAAACCCATAAGTGCAAAACCATCTAAGACAAGGGGGTGCTTTCAATCTACGCAACCGTGAAGCCAAACGTCAGCCTAAAGTTATCTGTTGGAACACCCTGGAGAACTGTGATAACCCGGTCTACCTAGGAGGTTACCTGACCGCACTCTTCTTATAAGACCCACATTGAGAAGACGAAGAGTAAAGTATGTTCATAATAACACTTGAACAAATTCACTGGCACAAGATGGGGTGCTCGCCCGCATAACCTAAGATCGACGGCACTTGCCCTGTGCTACTCATGTGCAGAGTATGCTGCCTGTATGGGAAAGATCAACCCATGCCAAGAAGCTTGATTCAGCCGTTTTAAATGCCTCCTGCCGGTTTATCACAGGATGCCTCACTCCACACCAACGGAGGAAAAAACTTCTTATAAATCCTAGCAGGAATTGCTCCACCAGACATCCGTCGAAGTGTAGCGAGCAGCAAGAGCGTAGCTGCCAAGTATCTAATGTGAAGCACCCTATGTCTGGACAGATACCTGCTGCCATCCGCCTTAAATCCGAGAGAGTTTCTTAAGCAAAGTCCAACCTCTTGAAACAGTCTCTAAGGAGGTCAAAGAGTCGCCTTGTGCAAAGAAGACTTGCCATTCAACCAAGTAACATCTTATCGGTATTGAACCTGGTGAGCATCTCCGCCTGAAACTTGACTTCTCATGGGATGAATGGCGATGCCTCAAACAGATTGAGAACCAGAACTGGCTGATCTAAAGTTTCCATGAGAAGGTGGGTTTTGGAGGCTATCTGGAGCCAGATCAGAACTACTGTGGTGTGGCAACAGCACCACATGACAATGGGCACATCTCTGGTCTGGCCATTGGCTGGAGCAACAATGCACAAACAAGGACCTTGCGGAATTCAGTGAAGCAGCCAGACGTGTACCCATCTTAGGGCTGGATAATATTTGAGAACCACGTGTTTGGACACGTAAGAAGAAGACACGTGTATTGTGCAACATGATCAACACAGTTTGACCCCAAACACAAACATTATTGATCTTTGGTTATTTTGTACTGGTGTAAACCGCAATCAGCTGTTTAGGGCACATTTTGAGTGCCGTCGCTCTATGTCTATTTTGCGGAGATGGTATGATAAATATCCTCAAATATTCTTTTTCAATATTTTGGGGGATGTTTGTTTCAACATTAAGTAGTTACATGGAATTGCACACACTAGCCCGATTTATAAGTTTAAAAAATGCATTTCCACATTTTTCGATTCTCTCGCATTATCGCGCGCTGCTAATCCCTTTAAAGACATGATTTTGCAAGCCCTAGTGTGAAATCAATATTTCAAAATGGGCATCCTTTCCCTCATAACTTCCAAACTAAACACCTTTAGCCCTAAGATTTCACAGGGTAATTGAGAAAGTAGTACTTCAGACACCAAAAATTGCACAATCATTTAAAGTAAAATATTGGGTTCTGAAGAAGAGGCTACTAGCGATCAGGCCATGGACTTTTAAAGGAGGGATGACCCGATTTAATATAAAGTTTCATCTTGATAGACCTTGACGCAAAAACCCCATAAAGTTAGCCGTGTTTTGAGCGAGAGCAAAGACATGATTTTGAATAGTGTGGAAATTAATTATTGTGTCAAATAAATGGGGCATGTTTTAATAAGTAGTACTACTAATAATAATAATTAGTGGTGGAATATATGTATTTTTAAGTCCTTGTGACTGAAGGGACATGTTGGTATACTTTTGAAAATAATTTGAGCACCTTTAGTTTTTGCATGACCTTCTATAGACACAGTGATCAGTTTTAATCTTTGTCTTGGTCAAGACAATATGAATTTTTTTCTCACCAGTGAACTGTTAAAATCATAGCATATAACCATGACTACTATCCAAACTCGGCTGAAAATCCCACAACCAACGGAGCCAGTGCAGTGCTGCAACTGCTGCTGTGGTCTTCATTGTTATTCGGTAACGCAATTGAAAAGACAAGTGACGCTGCGCATGCAGACGAATTTGTGTTTAGCGGATCGTCTTGGCTAGTTTGTAATTTTTTTCTGTGATTGCCAAAATCTTTGAGGGGGTTGTTTTTCCATAGGCGAGATTCCCAGTTTCAGGAGCAAAGTATTGCCTCGGAGGAAAGCCTCCGACGGAACATGTCGTACGCAAAAATATGTAAGCCGGCACGCAATATTCACATTTTAATAAACAAACCTCACACGGAACAATTATAAGCCGCACGGGAGAATTCTTTTATAGCCAATTAGCAGAATTGATCGATCAATATCGTCTTATTGTCTGGGATCACTCTTTGCCCTGGGGGCCGTATGTGGTCGTCGCTATTTTATCTCATTTGTAAACAGTTTATTTATTCATTGCCCCACTTAAAACTTATGAGCCATCGATAATTGGGTTCGTCTGGAGACTGACAAAAGGGCATTGAGTACCAATTACGCGATTACATTGCGTGTGAGGGTAACTTAAGTAGGTCCACAAGGAAGGAAAGGTCAGTGTTTATTTTAGATATACAAGACTCGCACGGAACAATTTTATCACCTGTGCGCAAGTTAATCGTTCCCTCCGACGCAATATATTCCTCGTGAAACTGGGAACCCCGCCATATATGGGCGACGGTGAATCATTCAAGCCGATAATGACCAATCAAAGACGCGATGCAATGACTTAATATTACTGGATCAAGATTTATTCAAATACAAAACGAACAAGACGGCGAGGCTCTGCCTCGCATGATTCATGAAGTTAGCAATATCTATTATGGGAGGAGATTTGCGTGTGGTGTTGACTTGTGAACGGTAGTAATTCGTAAGCGGGAGTGATTCGTACACATGGAAGGTATGAAATAGATTTCTGAGACCATTTTCATTTATGGTTTTGCATGGGCATCGGCCCAAGGCCCTGGGGAGGCTGGTGTGTGTGTGTGGGAGGGGGGGTTGCATGGGCGCTGGGCTAAGGCCCATTTTTTTATATCCCATGTGTAAGAGTTTGCATGGGCTAAGCTAAGGGCATGGGGGGTCAACTCCAATGATTATATACGGGGAATGTACCTCGGAAAGGGGACATAACCAAGCGTCTTGAACAAGACTATTTTAATCTTTGTTGCTTTAGCCAAGAAAGGGGGCATTGCAATAGCATTTTCATTCTGAGTGTATGTATGGTATATAGTGTATATGGATTGATGACCGTATGTTTATTTTTTGTTGGGTTTTGTATCTTAAAGACTCATGATCCTTAAGTAGATGATTATTACATGACTCTACTACATTACCCACATTCAATTTCCTGGGGTACTTCCTTCGGTCTGTCATTGGGTGGGATATGTCAAAAAGGCCAGGGGGTTACTTAAACTATCCATGACGACATCCAGAAAAATGTGGTAAAAGGGGTATCCTTTTCATCATACAGCCTGTAGAGGATGCATGAAGAATCTCAATTTTTGTATTTTTGAAAAAGGTATCAACTCCTCGTCTATGAGATGTGTTTCAGGAATACCTTGTGAGTGCCTCACCTAGGCAAAATAAGAAATACATCCATATGCCAATCCCTGGAAAAAAAATCAAACCATCTGAGACTGACAACAGAAAAAGCTGCATTTTGGACACATCGAACTGCAAAGAATGCCAAACTCAAGAAACCCCAAAATTCTCACAGAGGCTACCATATTCCAAAAACTACCAAGAAGACGACTTGCAAGATGGACTGCTGCATCACGATGGACATATCAACCACCAGCTTAAAGGTCCATGGCCCTATCGCTACTAGCCTCGTCCCCAGAAGCCCCAGATTTACCGGAAGTGGTCAACATTTTGGTATCAGAAGAAAGCTACTATTTTTCTTATTTACCCTGTGAAATCTTAGAGCCAAAAGATGTTTGGTTTGGCAGTTATGAGCGAAAATGTGCCTCATTTTGGTCGACCAATATTAATTTTACACAGTACTCTATGGGGCTTACAAAATCACGTTGTTAGCTCTCGCATCAAAACGGATTGAAATATCGGCGCGAAACTTTACAAATGGAGTTTTGGAGTGAAGGCCAATCTATCAAGATGGAAACTTCATATCCTTAAATCGGGCCATCCTCCTGTAGCGGGACGGCGGCGCGCCCCGGAGGACTCGCGGGTAAGTTGCAAGGGGCAGAACCTTGCGCTCCTTCTGAATGACGCACGTGACTCGGTAAAATCAGTTTCTCAAGTATTTTATTACAGCCAGCCTTCGCCTTGTCGTAGTTTACATCACAACG
>JAMKCH010043786.1:0-12314 GCA_023653785.1 Ophioderma brevispina | reverse complement strand
TAATGCTGTTAACACCCCCTCAACTATACACCTATATTAGGTGTTTAGAAACGAGGACAAACTGGGTGTATATAGCCTTCTAAACTTGGGTAAATTCTTTGATTCACTTTCACTTGTTTGAAACAAATTGATGTAGCCCAAAACTTCCGAAGAATGTTGAAACTTACATTGGCATCACTGCGTTGCGGGCTGCATTGTCTTGCTATCATTTTGTAAAACAATGTTCAGAGGCTAAACGCCCAGGAGGCAAGTTACTAAACACTACTCAATTCTAAACACTAAACTAAAACATATTTTTTTAAACACATCTTTGCTATCACTTCTGAACACGGTTTTTAGAGGGTAGCCATCATTATTTGCGCATCGGGCCCTACATGCTTTTTGGGATCTTATTTAACGGCACACTTTGGTCAGCAACTGACACGTTGCTTTTGTTGTTTTCTATAGGACAAAATTATAGTCTGATTGTTTTTATTCCTGTCACTTCATGCATATTATCGAGAGTATGGTTTCCTTTGGAGGGGAGTTGTAGTACCAAAATTTACAAAGCGAAGAATTTTGTGGAGTAAATACGTTATTAAGCCAATATTGGACATTTTTTTGAAGAGCGCCCCCAATTTTCAAAAATTTGTATTTTGCACAGTAGTGGTAATTGTCTCGGAACAACTATACCTGCGAACGAAGAAGCTAAAAAAAGGCGTATTTATTACAAAATAGCGATTTTTAATTAGAATTGGGATCCCAGATTGGACTTAACGGCAGAGTGGAAATGCTACGTTTATGTCCGTCCATGATGAAATAGTGCGTCCTCGAGAAAAATAACCTCTAACTTAACTTGCATTGCTTGAACCGACGGAAAGGCTAATGGATGAGCGTAGACCGTACATGGCGCTATTTCCCGGCTATTCCCATGGAGCCTGCCGTTTCCAGCAGCCGTTGAATATACGGGGATCCCAGATAATAAATTATTTTAGTACCAAAATTCCTTCGTTGTGACCACATAGACATTTTTCGAGCTTAACCATGCACGGGTTAGTTTACCAAAAAAAAAACACCAAAAACAAAAACAAAAAAATAGCAAAGTTACCAATGCAACCGTGTAAAATCTCCACATTTTTTGAAAAATTGGGGGCCCCTTCAAAAAAATGTGCTAATTTGCTTAAGGGCAAATGATAAAGCTTCTAAATTTAGAATAATTAATTTAAATTACTGGCTCCCCTTTGAGAAATTAATCTTTAGTGAATGTAATGTTTGATCATGATTAAGGCGTGCTAGGGATTACATTTGTGATCTTAAAGGTTGACTCAAAGTTCCCGATGAGGGCAATCAATTTTAAAACAAATCGTGTGTTTTAAAATGGAATCATTATTGTCGTGAAATAATAAGCTCAAATCGAAGCCCTGATATCGAAAATCACAACTTTGTGTTAAAATTCCGGATCCGGAATTGTTGTTATACATGGTATCCTATGGCATGTATACTGTGCCTAAGTGTTTACTGCATGAAAAGGAAATCCGAGGTATCCTAGCTTTGGAATTGAAACATTTTCGGTGACTATCTTTAGTTCTAGATGACTATTTTTAATTTCTACTCAAAATAAGTTACCTTTCGACATCTCTGAGTCGGCCTTTAACTGATCAGCTGTTAAGCAATCTTATCTAAAACAAAGCATCAATCGGCAAGTAGATTGATTGATATGTTTATTCAAACACCCAACAGTAATTACAAATCAAAATCAACAATTAAATCACATTACAAATAACAGATGCAATGTAGTTTTGGAAGTTAAACTTAAGCTGAACTATTGTAACTGTAATGTTAAAACAATGCTTACTTTAACAAAGCAGGTGAAACTAAAATTCTTAAACGCTGGCCATGCATTGAACCACTACTCGGCACGCTTTCTTGTCTTTGCTATGGTAAAGCTCTGGTACAACTCAGTTCGTATATGACGCAAATGGAAGTCGTCCGGCTAATAATTCCTTAGTATTGAAAAAAGTGATGAGAAGATTATTGGCCATTTACCGTGGTATCGTGACAAAAGGGAACATTGGAGAGATGGTGATGATGATACTATCACACCAATAGTTAATTATGAAAACATATTAGTAATGAATATATGATTAATATTAATAAATTGATAAATTATGGTATAATAAGAAAATGAAATATAAAATATATAATATTAGAAACATAAACAATCTAAAAAATAATAAACAATAAATATCAAACAATTAGAGCGAAAATTCATATTATGAGGCTATAATCCAGTGTACGACGGACTGTTATAGCAAATCCTGTTACACATAGCTTGCCGTAAGAAAATCTCGAAATTGCATAAATTAGCGTACAATAATTTTCATACCCTTGTTATAGAAAAACGGAATACAAGCCTAATATAGGGGGAAGCGGAATTCTCCAGCTTTTTGGCCGTAAGCACTATAAAGGACAATTTTGCCTCACGTAGGTAAGGGAAAGTAGTAGAGTATACATATTGACTGCTATGAGGGCATGGTTGAAACTATAGGCCCAAGGTGATCGCGAAACCAGACTATGCCCCGGGCGTAAGCCGAGGGGCAAAGTATGGTTTGAGCTCACGGGGCTATAGTTTTCACCCATGCTCGAATATAAAAAGCAGTCAATATTTGTTTTTATATACCCGAATATATAGATTCTTGTCAAATGATTGGGTTAAAAGGACATTCTATTTCTAAGCCAGGATGCTAACACAGGCCTATAATTATCATGTATGGTAGGCCATGGCATGCATGCATGGTTTAACAATTGTGTGTAACTTAGGGTCCAAAACTTATGAAGAATAGCAATCAACCTTCTGTGGTCAGGAAGTGATGTTGGAGTACCAAATACGGAGCACACCACGTCACACGCGACCACCCCTCGCTGCCATTTGTTGTCGGCAAGATGCGTACCACTCCGAATTCAGCAACTTTTGACACGGCCTGCAGATTGGCCGTCATCGGTGTCAAATTATAATCTCGAATATCTTCACGGTGTATTTTACCTGATGTTTGGTATTAACCCTTTGGAGATGATCTCTGAGTCCTTTCATGATCTTCTACATAGTCATAGCATGAATACAGGTCCTGCGATTCAGCCATTTCCTTGCCCAAGCCTGCATCAGAAAGCACGGACTACATTTTGTTTACTCGTACGTCGTTCGGCCCAGAATCCAGGTTGGTTCGGCAATCCGCTTCAAAATGCAAAATGCGAGCTCTTACACCAGCATCAATATGTACACTATAATACGGATGGATATATCGTCCGTACAGCACGCCAGTCCGCTATGTTGGGAAGAGGGTCCAGTGTATAGGTCATGAATGAGATGGCACGCTCTCCCCAGGGCAGAAATAGTCATTTTTGGTATCAATTCTTGAAGCTAGTTGAATTATGCCTCAACTTTTTCAATCCAATCAGATGACAGGGATCTTATATGAGGTATTATAATTAACTAGTCTACTACTAAACAGGGCACATGTGGTCCAATGGATATGACTGTCGACTCATGATCCAAAGGTTGTGGGTTCGAGCCCCGCTGCGGCCCCAATGTGTTGTGCACTTGGGCAAGGAACTTTACCTCATTGCTTCGTCGACCCAAGCGTATTCGGGTGGTGAGCTGTTAGGGGAATATACAATTACAAGTGCTGATAGGATTGTGAGCTGCCGCGCCAGCTAGATGAAGCGGAAATGATTGTGACGAGTCCTGGCGCAGCGTAATAATAATAGGCAACCAGCGCTGTGATCTTGATGCAATGGCACTTATAAAAAGCCAATATATTATTATTATATTATGATATATATTTAGTTATTATTATGATTATTTACTACGATTACTACTACTACATACTACTAGCTGTTATGTTAAGCTAGCTACTATTAATGCTACTACTGCTGCTGCTTACTACTACTAATACTACTGCTGAACCGCTGTAATATGCTAATACTGCCGATACTACTGCTGACTACTACTATCTATAATGAACTACTACTAATACTGCTACTACAAGGCTACTTACTACTACTACTACTTGCTACGAATATCTATAATACTACTACTACTACTGCACTACTGCTACTACTGCTACTACTGTACTACTATTACTACTGGGCGTTCTAGAGGATAAACTCAATAATTTAGCATAGAGATGGAATATCTCATTATAAATATATACCATGAGGCACACAATATGTAGTGTTAGCCAATGTCCCATCTGTCTGATACATACCTCGGCGTTAGTGTACAAGCGAAAGCGTACTTTGCTCCATGCAAGTTTATCTCCCGGGGTCTACCTTTTAATTTCGGTTGTGAAGTTTAGCAAAATCAAGCGGTGGAATTTTTGTTTGATCCATTCAATTCGTTTCTTTAAATTTTTTCGTGCAGCGGAAGAATTAAGAATAGCAAACTTACACTTTACTCACGGTACTCAATAGGGTATGGGTCAAATCACATGTCGATTTCATTTTTACCACAGGGCTGAAAATTGGTTTATTTTTCAATTTAAAATCCTAAAATTGGAAATATCCCTGTTTGCTACTCAATGAAGGCGCGATAATATAAATAAAATTATCATTTATTTGAAACTGTTGTCTCTCTCACACTGGATTGTTCGATTGCATTTTCATTTTAATTAACCCTGATCCCCCTAGCTAATTTGGAAACAATATTGACTACATAAAGCGGCGATTAGGGAAAATCCACCGTCTATTTTTAGATCGATTGCAAATGTGTTTGCCAACCTTGCAATTTCGCAATATTACTAACTGATATATATAATAATGTAGTACATACATTCACACATAGTTTTTATCGATCACGCGTTTTGTGTGCAATTTGTGTAAATAGTTTATTATACATGTACATATATTTGTATTTGAGAAAGCGCACATTATATTATCTTTATACCTTGAGAATTTACTCAATTTTAATAGAACGCATATTCAACAATGGAAATAGGAGAAAATTTCTTTCAAAAATATAAAATTGTTCATTGGCAAAGCTATGGACTAGTATTTACGCTTTGCACGGCATGTTCCCAAAAATTGACCCCATATTTAAGAGAATTAAGAGAAAATATTATTTCTGTAGGAGAAAAATAAAATTTTATTTTCTCGTGGATTCGCCCCCCGCTAAAGGTAATCATTGCGCTTTCCCATATGTGTAATAAGAACAGTTGGTGCTGGCACCAATGCGCCCAGCGCAATGGCAGAATGATTTAAAATATCGAAAATAAGCCAAGAATTGAGAGATATATAACATTTTAAGAAAAAACAATGTAGTTGTATGCACTGTTATGAAAACTGATGGTATAATAGTGCAAGTGCACTATAACTCTTGTTCAAGTTTACTGAGTGTAGTACCTAAATAGTCAACTCAACCATCGTAACTGCTGTCAGCTGTCAAGAAATTGTCAAATTTCTGAATAGCAATGATATAAACAGCACTGCTGGCACTTCGCCCAACTAGACTTATATTTGACCCCACTTAACAGGGAAATAGAACCTTGTTACAGATCCAATATTAAATTTGTATAAAACACTGGAACAATACAATCTATCTCACAATGTATCAAACATTTTACTTACACAAAAACTATTTGTGTTTGCATAATATTTTATGCCCATGTTATCACAACCATTAGTAATTTTTAGCACTGTTCTCATTTTAAATTGTCATGAAAATTGTTATGACCAAGGCCTTCAGGCTTCAATACAGCAACAAACTCCATGTCTGTCAAATTATTCCACATCATTTTTTCAGGATGCGGGGATAAAAGGGCGTCACCTGTTTGGCCTGACTGAAAGGAGGGCATGGGTTTTCCATTCAAGAGGGGATTATACGGGGGGTGGGGGGGCCGTGGGGAACTCTTGGATTCAAATGTGGATATGCGTGAACTGTCAAAAAAAACGTTTCCAACAGGCGATGTACTCGCCGTCATTGATTACGGTGTCAAAAATATGGAAAGAAAACGGCTAGGCGTATGTTTTGTTTCTTAACCCTGAATTGTGGACGTTGCGATTAGGGTTAATGCCACAAGAAATCAAAATTATCAAAAATACGTATTTCACATGTAAAGCAAAGTAAGACAATAAAGGGTATATTAACGACACCAATGCCATTGGTCTTACTTGTTTGGGGGGGGTGGTAGCAAAAACAGACAAAAATACTTGATTATGAGATATGTTTTTAGTCGATGGAAAACACTTGTTTAAGTTGCATTTGTAAGTCCATGTCACGCATCATATTCTACCTTTGAATACAATACCGTTTTCAATTATTGAAAACGCAAACGATCTAAAGTGCTGAACTACAAACATAGATTTATTCTACATTTCCCCACATTGAAAATGTGTAAAGACTTACTGAACCAAGTAACATGTACATCTACCCCAGAGGGTGTTTTAAACCAACAAAATGCACTGAAATGTGCCCATACTGCACTGCATAGACAATGTTAGTACTTTAGAGATAAAAAGTGTTTCAAGATTTGAAGTTAAAGACCAACCACAGGACATTTCAAGATCTTGCTAAAAATTACCCTTAGTACTTCCAATTACATTTTACAAATGTTTCTAAGGTGCTTGTCTGTAGTATAAGGGGTTTTGTATTGTAGATTTTATTGTGTTTTTTATTGTATGTTTTCCTGCCTGAGTCGGGCCACCAACTCGTGTCCTGGGTTTTATGTTCCTACTTTGTTTTATCTGACTCTTATTGTTGCTATAAGGCTTTTTTATGGCAAGACAAATTTTCAAAATGTAAAGGTGTATATTAGCTTATTAATGGAATTGGTAAAATAGTTAATTACTATTAATATAGGTAAAAAACCAATATCGGTTTAGTTGTACAAAAAATGATATTATGTACACCAATTATATGAAATGAAAGCACACTTGCAAACAATGTGTCTATATTCAAACAGCAAAGTCCTTTTTTTGTATTAGAGGTACATTTTTTTCTGAAGGTTTATTTTACAGTGCCAGCTAATGTTTAATTATATTTATGCAAATAGCTGATATCAAAAAGTTACTTTAGATTTGTAAAACCATCTATAATACTTAGGGACGCCATTCGCCGTAGTATCATGGTGCTTACAATTATTATTACTGCTGTTACTTATGAAATCATAAGAATCATTTCGCTTCATATGGCGAGACCGTAGTGGCAATAAATATGTGATATGACCTGGAAAAAATTGCAATAGAATTTTTTTTCACCAACAATGCATTTCTATAAGGTCCCCCGGAATGGACATACTAAAAGTCCAAAAAACTCCAAGTGGTGGAAGTACGGCCTAATTGCTAAATCCAAAATGGCCGCCAATTTCCTTGTTTTTATATAATTTTTGTTATATAGCAAGTCCTAAATTGCTGTTGACACCCTGCCCCATAAAATGAATATCTTGTACATAAATAAGTATATTATGCTTTATACGGTATATCGAAAATACGTAACCTGATTTGTGGAAGCATACTTAAGTTGCAGAATTTACAAAATGGCTGCTAATTTTCAGATTTTTTATTTTTTTTTTTATTTTTGCTGGATTTCTTCTACCTGAAGAGAGCTGGCAGTACATAAATTTACTTCATAAGTTAGAGAGAAGCTAGTCCTTGTATAAACCCAGTGGCTGTCAATTCTACAGTTTAACTTCTTTGATCAAAACTTTGTGAACAAAATTTGGGAAATGTGGACACAAAACTAGGTGTTACTTTTAAATTTTATTCATAATTAATAGTTTTTTTCTACTAAATGCGCCTTGTGTAACCCATGATGGCTGAAAAGTAAGGCACTGCACGTAAAATATGTGATAAAAATGTTATGTTCTGGTGGAGAATGGCTATTCTATAACACCGCCAACAAAAAAGGGTCTATATGCCTTCTAATCAAGCATTCATGGGAGTTTACCTCTCCCGGATGGGTCAGGCAGTTCACCGGGGACATCCGATCCGCTGCTCCAGAAAGATTCTCCCTAGATTTTCACTAGATCAGGCCACTGTCCTATCTGGGTTATCAGTGACATCAACGAACAACTCAGGCCTTACCAAAATAGGAAAGCCAGGTGGCCCAAGTTCAAACAAATCATTAGTGAAGTGTCATCCAAGCTGCCAAAACTGGCTTCTTCAGTCTTCTAACATAGTAACATTAACGACACAGTCATACGCGATTCTGCTCTATGCTCACCAAAGTCAGATAAAACGTCAATTCCAAGAGGCAAAACCCCTACACCCCTGTGGGGACAAGGAATGCGACGAGGGGGTGAGATATCCAATATCAACCTTACCACTAGGGCTGCAAAGTCGGAAACACCGTTAACAACTCACTTGGTCGTTAGCTGGCCAGTTAAGCGTGGTCATGTCTCTGGCAAATTGCATTCGTCTCATAATTTCACCAATGTAAAGGGGCAAGACCACACCCACAGGCAAAAGCCCAAACCGGGAGCTGTTAACCAAAGGAGATTTAACAACTTCTATTACCTCTCCACCGTCGAGTCCCATGTCTTAACCATTCACCTATAACGAGATCACCGAAGCAATCAATGTTTTCAAGAATGGGAAAGCTCCTGGCAATGACAGTACAGAATTATGGAAGTTTCATAAGGCACCTGAAGCTGTGCAATGGCTCCAACTCTTTCTCTCTATACTTCTATGGGAGCTCAACACTTCCCTCAAGATGGATGACTCAAATGGTTCAGTGTAATCCTGAAGGCCCCAAGAAACAAGAGCCGAGCCCAAGAGTTACAGACACATCTCGCGGCTATCGCACAGTTAAGTGCTTGGGAGACTGATACTCAGTAGGATCATGATACGGTCAAAGGCAAATTACCAAATTAACAAATTGCTTTCAAAGTGGTAAATCAAACCAAACTTTCAGAGAGCCAAACTTGCCAATGATATCGAGACAGCCCTTAAGAAGAAGCAGAAGTTTGGAGAGATCTTTATAGGATCTATCTGGCCGCTATGATACAGTCTGTCATGAAAGTCTCTACCTTAAGCTACTCAAATATTCCTGATGTCAAGCGTGTGAAATTCATAATACGCTCATCCCGGATCTTACGTCCTCGGGACATCAAATGGGAAATGCTCTTATAGGAAACCCAAACTTCGGAATGGTTGTCCCACAAGGTTGATGTTTCCTGGCACCCAGTCTCTTCAAACTTGTAGGTCTCAGATATGCCGAAGGTAGTTTCTTTGCAGTACTCATACGCAGGGGACGATAAATGTACTTGGAATAGTGCCGATTCCTTTGGGCCATTGGTGGCTTCTCAAGGCCTAAAAGACCATGTCCAATGTAAAGCACATTTCTTCAACCGATGGCAATTAACTCAGCAAAAACCCAATAAGAATGTCGGCTCTATTTTCCACTTGCAAAACCACTGCGCTAAAAAAAAACTGTCACGCGATCCAACCACCAGAGAACTTTGTCGTCATAATTGACCCCAGCCTTACTTTCCATCAACACACCAGGACAGTCGCTGCCAAGACTCCGTCTCGTGTCAACCTCCTCAGAAGGCTCGCGGGGGCTGGATGGGCGCATCTTTTGACACTTAAAACAAAGCAATGTTTGATTTGGAATATCAATGCTGAGTATGCCGCACCACAGTATGGAGTCACAGTGCTCACTCACACAAGATTGACGTCATTCTAAATGATGCAATGAGACTTGTTAGCGGTTGCCTTTGGAGATCCTGTAAAATTCGTCCAATTCTGTCTGGAATAGCTCCTGCAAACCTTCGGAGGAACCTTCAGACGATCAAGGTCGCTAAGAAGTGTGACGGAACTTGTAACTATTCCCCATACCAACACTATTTAAGGAGCAGAGGAGAGTTCCACGGATTCACTTTGCTACCCAATCCATGCATCTGAAGTCGCAAGCATCCTATGGCTCTACTTGGATCAACGCCAGATGGTCTGAGCAATGGTCTACTTCCACCTTGAACCTAAAGCAGTTTGTGACAGCCTCTCTAGCAAGCCCAAAGGTTGTACCTTAATAGGAAAGCAGGGGGCACCTTCAAGAACTCAGAGTAACCGCACACAATTAGCCATGTCATTGATGACTGTGAGGTTTTAAGTCTCCGATTCTCAATTGAAAAAACATGGATTCTTGAAGGTATTTGGTTATCGTCGAAGAAAAAGCTTGTCGATGACAAAACTGACTATCGATGACGAAATTGGAATCCCGATTGAAGATCCTGTTTACCCTTTCAAAGAACTTGGATTCGCAGGTGATAAACTGGATTTCTCAATGAAAAAACTTGGTGTAATCGTTGTGGTTGAAAAGTTGGATCCCGTTTTTAATAAAAAAAAAGATTTTTCAATGGAAACTAGGTAGAGTATATCGGCAATAATCCAGAATTTGCAATTGGAAATTCCAAGGTTTTACAATTAAAAAATGGTTTATCAATTGAAACCCTGGTGGGGCTTTTTTCAAACCGATAATTAGGTGTTCAATAAAAATCAAAGTTTAAGGTTTGTAGACATGTGTTGGTAAATGATATGGAGAAACAACTTTTATTTTGTATGAGACCCTAAAGGGGCCAGGAAAAAAAACATATTCACATTATCACATATTCAAAACTAACAAATTTTATTAATGAAGGTAATAATGTATATGGAAATTTTAGATAAAAAAAGATACAAATTTCCGACCACGCGCGCGCGTGTGTGTGTCTGTGTGTGTGAGGGGTGTAAGATGGGGGTGGGGTTGACACTCCAGCACCCCTTATACCCCCTAGCCATGTGATAGTTAAAACAAATCGAAATTTTTGGTGTGGTAAGTGCAATAATAGGTGTATATAACCGATTCAAAGTTTGACATCTTGCTTCAAAAATTGTAGGGACATTTTGGAATATGCAAATAGGTATTACTTCTACAAAGCATGTATGGTGTCTGCCCTAATTAAGCACAAATAAAATATAATAAATCATAAAATCGTAATAAATTTAGGCACTTTAGGTGGCAAAAATAATATTTCGATAAGCAAATAATACACGCATTGTAAAATCTTAGAATTGGCGGCCATTTTTGGATTATGCCAATTAAGTAAACTTCTGTCAAGAATGAATGGTGTCTGTATAAGAACTACAATATAACTGTATTAATTAAATATACCCAAATTTAGGCATTATAGATGCCAAAAATGTATTTAGATAAGTAATACAACAAAAATTCCTTGTAAAATCCTAGGATTTGGCGGCAATTTTGGATTTATGCAAATAGTCATATTTACACCATTGGATTTTTCTGGACTTTTAGTTATGGCATTCTGGGGACCTTCTAGAAATGAGGGTGTGAAAGAAATTCTATTGGATTTTTTCCGCCTTCACTAGAATTTTAAGTTATTTTTTCTAGCCTATAGCGCAGCGTACAGCACTTAGATTGTAACATTCCCCTGATAGCTCCCATTGCAGTTCACTCCTGGGTAGAGAGAGGCAAGCGAGATAAGTTCCTTGCCCAAGTGTACAACAACATCGTTGGCCACAGCGGGACTCGAACCCACAACCTTCAGATAATGAGTGGGTTGTTCAATCCACTGACAACACGAGCCCATCTAATCATCATTCACACTGATAATTAAAGTGAGAGTTCGTATTTCTACCTTTTTCAATCAACATCTGTTCAATATATTTATGAATGTTGTCAATCCTCCAGTATTTGTAGATAAAACAACGTAGTTATTATAAAATCTGGTCAACTGGACTTACATTTTTTGATGGCTACAGTATCGCAGCTTATCCAGCTGCATCATCAAGCCGAATGGTCCTCCCATTTTTCATGAAATATTGACCGGTGGCTGTGACTGTAAGCTGGAAGTGACGTCAGGGGTATGTGGTTACAACAAACTGGACTTTTGAAAAAGCACTTAGACCCGGAGAGAAACAAAAGCGTAGAACATCGGACCGACCCAAGTACAAACAAAATTCGCAAGGGGAGTTACCATTCCCATATGTGGCTGAAGTTTCGGAGAAACTGAAAAGGATTTTCGGCAAACACAACATACCCAGCGCACATCAAACCTTGCAATACGCTGAGGAAGAAAAAACGTTTGCACCCCAATGATAAACCCCCGCAGCATAAAACAAAGTAATATAGTTTATGCCATCCAAGCCAAGAGCGGACTGTTGAGGAAATCGTATATACGGGGAAACGAAAAAGCCTTTGCACAAAACGCATGGAGGCCAAACGTAGGACCCGTTCTCAGGGTTAATGTGCTGTTAACACTCCCTCCACAAAAATTTTCAAAACATTCGTTTGAGGACAAGGATGTACTTGTGTTGGACATGGAACCAATGGTTCAAACGAG
>JAMKCH010043785.1:0-12974 GCA_023653785.1 Ophioderma brevispina | reverse complement strand
TTTGGCCTTTCTACATATGTTTTTTCGCTTACCCGTATTTAAAATCATTGTTTTAGCTCTTTATTTGTATTTTCTAATATGATTGGTGGAAAAGTTCGGCTAACAGCTAAAAGGTGGTCTTTTTTGGTTAGCTATTCATTTTGGGCACTCTAGAAACTGCTTTTATTACCTTCTTATGCCTTTAAACCCAAACGTATAGACACTATTTGTATTTATAATGTGACATATGAAGAAAAAAACAAAAAAACAAACCTTATGATAAATTAGCAAAATGCGGACATTTTGGGACGCCATCTTGATTTTGGGTACTTGTAAGTTTTGAACTCTCAAAAATAAGACTTCAGTGCATCTTTTGCTTATAACATAGTTCGGACCCCGTATTGTATTCAATTGTCTGGTTGCAAAGATACGATAAAATGGTTAAAAATGGAGGCTGATTTTGGGTATATTGAAGTTTGGGACTCTCAAAATAATGACTTCATGTATTCCTTGTCCTTAACATGTGTCCAACTTTGGACACTTTTATTTGTATTTCAACTTGTCTGGTTGCAAAGATACGATAAATGGAAAATGGCAGCCATTTTGACCGCCATCTTGAATTTTGGAGAGCGCTCCAGGAGGATTTTCGGGGACTGTAGTCTGATTATTCTACTCATATTCCTAGACCTATCCTGAAAAAAAATTCAGCTGTGATGAGAGATTTCAGGTCTTAGCGTATATGATCTCATGTCTTGGACTACTAGGGAACAATGAGACTTTCTCGTTTTTGATCTTTTTTTTTCGGACAGTCAGAATGCAGGTTTACGGAACCTAAAATACAAACTTTCAAAAATTGGTAATAAGGCTTACTTTTATTTAGAATTGTTGTCCCCATTGTTTATTTTGCTTGATCCCATAGCCAATATGAAGCTAGCTTTACTTTTCAGAGCTCTTTTGTTTTTGTTTTTGTTTTGTTTATTTCTTTGTTGTTTTTTAGGAAATGATTTTTTTCTTTCAGTACAGGCAGTGTATTCGTTTAAGGGGAATGCTTACATCCTATGATACTGGAATGGTATGTTGGCACTCATTTGGCAAATGATTCCACGTCCCCTTTCACCGGCCGATAAAGACAAATCCCCGATAGCAAGCCCCCCCCCCCCCAACGCACACAAACACATACACCAGGATTCCTAATTGTGTGGGGAACAGCAAAGTCCAAAATTAGGTTCCTCCTCAAAAAAGATAAAACTCCTGTCATGCCGCAATGAAATCAAAAGAATATCTATTTTTGGTTTCATTTATATTTATATGTCAAGACATTAGGGACTTTGCACATTTCCAACTTTACAGATTCTAAAAAATCTATTTGAATTATGGTTAGTCCATCCAGAAGGACCCTCTTCCTCCCTGTGCCATTCCCCCCCTGTTGACCGGATCACCGATGCGCGCAGCGCGAGGCCTTCGGAATTGGGGAAATCTTGCGTTGAAAACCTTACGACAAATGCAATCAACTACTCATTGACAAATCAGATTAGCCAGTAGATTCAACTGGCAACCGGGATAGCAACAGCTGGACGACAGACGACCACATACCCCTCTTTAGGACTTTGCAGTTAGTACCCTTGGTAACAATCACATACAAGTAGTTGTTAGTACAACACCGATCGATATTTCCCTCTATACGTATACGCGTATCTTGTCACAGTTCGCATTCAGGTAAAGTTCAACCGCAAAAGCTCGCGTTGAATGCACACGTTAACATAGTCCATCAAGAGGACCCTCGTTCCTCCCTGTGTCCATCCCCTGTGACCCAGCCACCGAGAGCGAAGCGCGAGGGTCCTTCGGGAATGGAGAAATCTGCGGTGAAAACCTAACGCAAATGTCCCCAAAATCAATTACTCACATTGACAGATCATATTTAGCCAATAAGATCAACTTGGCAACCGGGATGAAACGCTGGACGACAGACGACACATACCCCTCTTTAGGACTTTGCGTGTTAGTACCTTGGAACGATCACATACAAGTAGTTGTATATTACAAAACCGATCGATATGTCCCTCTAGACGTATACGCGTATCTTGTCACAGTCGCTTCAGGTAAAGTTTCAACCCGCAAAAGCTCGCCTTGAAAATGCACACCGTTACACACAGCTTTTTTTAATTTATTTTGCTTTTGTAAGATTGTGCAAATTTGCAACTGTGAGAAATAAATCTCAGCATCATTTCTTTACTGTTTCATGTATAGGTCCACAAAACATTTCGAGCTATGTTCGGCAAAAATTGCTAATGCCATTGAGGTATTATTATTAAATAGATAATAGTGCAATACTATAATAAGTATTATTAAGGAGAGGGAGGATGGGAGGGTGAATGGGGAAGGGGAAATGGGGAGGGGAATGGGGGAGGGAAGGGAAGGCGAGGGAAGGGGAGGGAATGGGATAATGGGAAGGGGAGGGAGGAGGGAGGGGGGAGAGGAGAGGAGAGGAGAAGGAGAGAAGGGAATGTGTTTGATTGCGTCCTTCCGGAAAATATTCGGGATCGTCTTTGGGAGTATGGAAGGGGGTGTGGGGGGGGGGGCTTTTGGGCAATGACAGTTAACGCAGAGCGAGTGCGCCGGGTAGGTAGGAAGGGGGTGGTAGGATGTGCGGCCCTTTCACAACTTGGGTGCTTGGGAACTTAATTTATGTCCCAAAGGTAGGCGTCTTAGGAAGGAACTGAAATTTGGTGAAAATTTGCCGGATTGGGAGCCGAAATTGGGCTAAGAAATTGAGCGTTTGAGGCAAATGTTACCAAAAGGAGACCTTATTAACTGATTGTGTACTTCAACCGGGGTTCGGGACACCCAGTATACTATTAAAGATATTGTAAAATTCTACAATGATTATACGAGAATTCTGCCAACCAAAAAATACGGTAAATATTACAGGATACTCTAAAAGATAATTTAATTTAAAACTCTTGAACTGTGTGTATTCGGGAAGTTATTTAAGAGCTTGGGGAATATGTAGGGGTAAAAATAGCACTGATGACCAACCAACCTAGCAAACATGCCTATAATTTAGACCATATTTTAAATATTAAATTATACTTTTATCAGTGGGCCTTCCTATAGTGGTAGAAGAATGCTTGCGAAATACTGTAAAATTTACACAAGACACCTAAATTACGACAAAGCAAAGAACATTTTAAATATACTTCTATAGTTTACATCTTAACCACTCAAATGGATAAAGTATTTAACACCTTAGTGTTGTTGTAGTAAGCTGTTGTAGTAAGTGTCCATGACTAAAAATTTATCAAATTTGGCCGTATTACGTGCTTTCGGGCGTACACTTGCAAGTGTATGTTAGGACACCTGAACCTGTCGCTTGAATTTTTGTTGGGCACCTTTTCCAGACCATGTATGTTCCCCATTCGTTGGTACAGGAATAAATGAATTATCAAACAATCTTTATTTGTTCATCAGATAGAATACACAGCAAAACAATATGATAATAATTATGAAATAATGCAGTTGTACAGCTGAAAAAATTAATCGTTACAACATTACAAGTAAAAAGTGCTTTAAATAATACATTATGATCAACCTGGATTCAAATAATAATTTTATTATCGGTATTATTATTTCAGGTTTAAAAATCAACAGAAGGTTGAAATGCAGTGGCTTTAAATATTAAGAAAGTACATACATTTATTTTTAAAATATGTAAATTACTATTAAAAACAATAGAATGAATATTATTAAAACCAAAATATACACCGTAAAGTATTAAAATATCACACTTTTACACACACAAACAGACACATAAACACAATTACCACACGTGCCGCCCACCCCTCGCAAAACTCCCGACCCCCACCCCCCCCCATTTGCCGTACTGGGCTCTAATTTCTTAGAAATTAGGTACCACGCGATAGCTTAGAGTACTCATTTCTATTGGTGGCAAATTGAGTACCAACCATCGCAATATGAATGTAACTATGACGTCATAAGTGGAAGAAAGTATGAAAAATAGGGTGGGAAAACCAAGGAAATTCGATATTTCGCAAATACGACTCAAAACAAAACTGTTTGGAATTCAACGGCCCATGTCTCCAAAATGACCAAAATAGCAGTATAGCTTTGTAATTCTCAGCTCACAATTTTCAATCTGCAATTACATGGTCATCCAAATGACAACAACTCACCTACAAGTCAGGTTAAGATATCAAATTGGCTTAATTTTTCTCTTACATCATTTTCTTGGTTTTAAAACTAACTTAAACTACACGCAAAAGCCCAATATTATTGAATTTGTTCCCCTATAGTTAGCATGTAGGCCTAAACATGTCATAGATCGGGCATGTAATAAACAACATAGCACGGAAAGCCTTGAGTGCTTATACCCCATTATGCCATATGAGATGAAAAAGGATTTAAATGCCCATCTTCACCATAATCCCACACAGTAGATAAGGTATCAGACCGCGTGTACACATCGTTATGTACTCAACCCGAGGGGTGTTTGAATCAATCCATGAGCATTGCAATGGCCTATACCATACTGTACTAACACATGTCAGTCCTTAGGGATAAAAAGGGTTCACAAAGTTTAAGAACCACAAGACCATTCATAATGCATGCCCCCAAAAAAGTCCCACGTACGCTAGTGAAAAAATTATGACTCAAAACGGATAAATTAATTCTTTTCGATAGTAAAAAGGTGATCACCCCTTTTTGGAGTCTATTTTACTCACCATGTTTGATTAAAAAAGTGACTCATCCTATGATTAAAATATTACTTCGATGTGGAGTAATTTTTACTCCTCACCTTGGAGTAACAATGTTTATCCCAAAAGGGGTGTGATCACCTTTTTACCATCTGGGGAGTAATATTTACTCATTTGTGGAGGTAAAATTTTATCATTGGAGTAAAATTTGATCAAAGTTGTAGTTGCTTAACATTCTGTACTATGTATGAGTAAAAATGTAGGTACTTCCGCAGAGTCAGAGTAAATGTATTAGTAAAATGTGTAGTTAATTTGGCCCCAAATGGGAACATTTCACTTTTGTTAAAGTTACATGGTTAACTCAACAATGGGAAATAAAGTATTTTACTCAATATTCTCGATTCCAAGAGTATTTGAAGTCCAGATCCACCGTATTCCCTTGCAGATTGAATATATCTTCAATTGTTAACCTAAAGAGAATAAATTATGCATTAGAAACATCAGACAAAATGAGATGTGTATGATTGCTTCTGCTTTCTTTTATGTCACCTTACAACACAAGGTAGGAGAAACATAACCACAATCATGTTGTAATTGGTATTATAGGATAGTATCAATGAATGAAAATCATGCATGAATAGCTCTAAGACCCCACAAAGTTATTTAGTTTCCCGTCACATTTTTTTTAAAGTGAGGCAACTTTTTCATCATTCATTATTTCAGCCTTTCATTTTAGCAAAATGGGGGCAACTTTTCATTGATTTTTTGTTTTTGACGTGACTCGGCTGAAAATTATGGCAACATGTGTAAAAGGGATAAAATAGGTGTTTCCATAGGAATTGATGGCAACCACTATTTCTATTTGTTTCAATGCAGACAATGCACAAACTTCGGAGTTTTATAGCAAAAAAAAAACAGCTGTTCTTGTTGTTTTTGTTTGAAAGAAATTTAATAATGATTCAAACACGGGCGCGTGCAAATGAAGCTGTGGGCGGGCGAGGGAACTAAAAATCGACTTTGCAGTGCCTAATTATGATACATACTAGGATCTTTTTAAATTCGGCTATAGTCTTTTTGATTTTCCCCCAAGTCCTTTCGAACTTTCAGGAGGTATCTCGGCATGACTCAATTTGAAAATTCATCCACAAGTGATAAGGATTCTAAGAAGTATTCCATCCTTGATACGACGTATAAAACAACCAAGATGATTAAAAGGTTATTTTGGACTGTAAACTTAAGCAATATTAGCACTTTTTTGAAGGGCACCTCAACTTTTCAAGTTGTTGTGATTTGTGCATGGGTGTGTTGGTACTTGGCCGGTTAAACGGTCCCTGTAATGGTATAGCTCCAATAATTGCGGATTTGCCTACCAAAGAGGGAATTTTTGTAATTATTATCGGGGCTCCCCGATAATAATTCAACGCGCTATGGAAGGCCACCAAAATTCTGTACCCTACGAATGACTCTGTGCGATTTCGTGTGGCAGTGACTCAAGCGATCAGCGTTCTGTCGGGTCACACCGAATCAGATTTAAAGGTTATTTTTGTGAGATGGGTCAATTGCACACTGGAAGGACATAAATTTGGCCCCACGTTCCCAGTTATTCATTGCTTATTATGGGGGGTTACCGATCGTAATTACAAAATCCTTCTTGTGAGAACTACAAATTTGAGCTTTACCGTTCACAGGTAGGGATTATTAGCAATGCCCAACACAACTGTGCACAAAAATCTCAAAAAAAATTTTGAAAATGGGGGGGCGCCCTTCAAAAAATGTGCTAATATGCTTTAAAGTATACAAGTACATGCCTTTAAATCAACGGTATAATCGGGGCTGGGGGCAGGGCGCATGGGACACGAGCCCCATCCACTCTGATACCTACCTACTCATGATCAAAACTGAACTAGAGGTTGGATATGAATAGGTTTGATATTGTATTTGCTCATGCAGACAACCTTTGCAATGGCCCCTCTATTTTCCATTTGCAACCAAATGTTACATCACTTGCCTGACATACATGTCCGCAACCCAACTTAATCCAGATGCCGAACCGAAATATTGATTACCTTGTATATAGCTATAGAACTTAGAAGGCATGATTAATTCCTTCATTCTCTTAACCCACAAATGCAGATCAACTGTTAAACTTTGCCCCTTCATTTTGAAATTGAGAACTTTTTTTCCACATATTTCTTTCATTCCTATTTTAAAAGTTACAACCAATGATCATAATTTGAGCAGCTCAAGAAGAAATTTTAGTATCTATCACAATTAGTTTTGCTCGTTGAACTCTCTGAATGCTCATTTGGATGCTGAAGGTCAACTGGTCGATAATAAACTTGATTGTCTTGAGCCAAATCAAGTGTGTGATTATCATATTATGTCTGATAAATCAAGTTCTTATACAGTAATGGTAACTTTGAAACAGTGAAAAGAAAGACAATTGGCATAAAATCTTGAAGCACCAAACTGCCAATCCGTGACTTAATACACCATTGTATCCAAGTACCGATTTTGTATGTTCAGTGGTGGTTATGCAAGAATCTTACTATAAAGTACTATCATAAAACAAACTTTACAAATGACTCAGTGCCCCACTTACATTGCTGGCCAATACACCATTTTATGTGTCCCCAATGAAGTCTCACTATGGCCTGTGGTGTTATGAACTTGTTTGAAATATCATAAAAATGAAGAAACATACCACACAAATTACAGCGTTGCTGCAAAAAACGCAGCTCTAAAAAAATATCATAAAACAACTACAGAAAAACACCCGAAAGTTGATTGTCTATATCAGTTCTCCCCATCACCTACTGTGGTTGATGGTAGTAAAGTATGCACGGAACTGACCTAGCTGTCCCTCTTTCATTGCTGACATTGACTTAGTACACCAAGTATGTGTCAATGAGTGTCAAATGTATATGATATGTGGTGGTTAAGCAAACTTGTTCTATAAATGATCTTTCATAACAACAAATGAAGAAAAACACCATGAAAGTACCCATCACTAATGTGCTGGTATTATGGTTAGTAATATGCACAGAACTCGACCGCCTGTCCCGCTTTCGTGGTGGATTGACACCAAGATGTGTCATGGAAGTGCCAAATGTAGATGGCCTGTCCGTGGTGGTATACACACTTGTTCAAAAATCACTCTCTAAAAAAACACACCTGAAAGTGATGTCAAGTTCACCCTCACCTATACCTGTGATGGTAGTATAGTATTAAAGTAAGCACAGCACGAATCGTGGCAACTTTATATATATGACGGCCTGTCCCACTAGCAAGGAACGTATTAATAAAATACAGGAGTAATGCAACGGAACTGCCTCCACAGCCCCCATTTTCATTGAGTGATTTCAACTCATACACTAAGGGATCCATGGAATGGCCAGTTATGGGTAGGGCCCTGGGGTGGGTAAGCAAGATGGAAAGTACTTGGGTGACCTTGTAACAATAGATCTACTGCTTTCAAAAGTGTAGCTGCTCATACGATTCCCGTTCTATGATGTACAACGCATGCCCAGGTTGGTGATAATCACCCCCCCACACCAGCCAACAAATGGTTGTGGTGCGCCCTCTAGAATGTTTGAAGGTAGTGCTCCAGGTTGGTGCCTTCCTGAATTATCAGACGTAAAAAACCAAAATTTCGTTATTTATCGTAGATTTCTAGGGTACAAGATAAAATTAAATTTGAGTTTGCCAAGGGTTTGAAATGCCAATTACGTCCTAGGATGACTCCTCATTAACCTCGTCTAACGGAGAGCAGCTTTTTTGTAACACGACTCCTAAAGAGCGAGGGGGGGGGGCGTGGGGGGGGGTAACCCCGTAAGGAAATCAATATGATGCACCCTGAAGCTGATATTGATACCACCTGATATTGATAGGTATGGAAGCTCCTCTTGCCAATGATACCAAAATTATGTGAAAAGTCCTGATGTTGTTTGCGGGAAAATCGTTTCAAAAAATGCAGATTTCACAGGATTTCCAAGTATAATAATAAAAATGGAATAACTATTTCCATCTTATGATCTAAATTATAGACGAAAATGGTAATTCAAGTAAGATATTAGTGTTACAAACCAAGATGGTCAACCAAAAATGAAAACCATATTTTTGCATGATTAAAGTGTAAATATTTTTTTTTTTTAAAAGAAAAATAAATTTCACTATTTTTAACGCGTCACATCTCACTAATGGCACGTGCCGGGTGCCATCATGGGACATCAGAGAAACCAGTATACCAGAGGAAACCGGAGTACCAGAGGAAGAAGAGAAAACCTGCGGGAACCGAGTATGGATCGAGAACCCAAATTCACATAAAGCCGCCGGGGAGGGGGGGGGGGAACAGCCCCCTACCAGGAATCAAACTCAGGACGTCAGTGGAGAAAGGAAGAGAAGAGACGCGCCCAACCCGTTCCCAATATATATGAGTGGAAAAATTATAGTTTTAAGATTCTACAATGAAATTCTATCAATATACAATGTATACAATAACTTTTTAATAGCGAAGTAAGGCTCTTTAAAATACACACCTCTACGATTGTAGAAAGATCTTGACCCCTAAATCAGTTTTCCAGCTTGGTGGTAGTGTTACTTCGGCATATTTTAAAACACATGCCACAAGGGTCCACTTTGCACTCGAGTGGGCTTTCTCAGGTTTGAATACTTCGTAGTATGCTCAACTGTGGAGAGAGAAGAAATGTTCATTAGATTTATATTATCCCCATGCTGCAAATGACCTAGTAACCACCTATTGTGCAGATTCATAATTCGTGGACTGGACCTGTTACATGCCTTTATATGACCATCAAGGTGCTTTTCTTGTAAAGTTGTGAGATCTGATTGTTACCACAAAAAATAGTGTAATCTCTGATAAGAAAACTATGAGTATACTTCTTTTGAATTTGATTCAATCCTTCTGATGGTTGGTCGTTAGAGGCCAAAATGTGTATCAACTGAGCTTACATAGAAAGAACCTGATGTTCAGGTGGTCTTCCACATTTTTTCAAGAAATAGCCATAATTTTGTATAAACATTTTGATATTACAAAATGCACATATTTGTCTACAAACGCTGTGCAATTATTTACATTCAAAAATGAACAATTGGTGCACGCAATTTCACACCTTTTGATGAATAGCTTTATCAACAATTCTCAACAATACTGTCAATGGCAGTGGTTGTTGACAGGATTTCTCATGAATTCCCATGGCCACAAAACCACTTTTGTCTTCCTTTTATGAAAAATTGATGCAAGCTGAATCCAGTATTAAGCCTATGTGACAATTTGGACTGTGAGGCACAATAAATGTGATTGTATATGATTCACTCAATTTACCATTGTGAAAGAATTAACCGCACGTAACAACCAAGTTATGAGCGTGTGACAGTGTGTAGTGCTTTTCAATAGACTGTTTCTTTTCCAGGGTGACTGTAGGAACCCATGGATTCGATACAGTCTGCCTAGGCCCGGCTAGTTTGACTCACAGGCTGGACACCAGAGGGTGTTTTAAACCAATCCCTAATGATTGCAACGGGCGGCTATACGACGTACAAAATTAACATTCAGTATATAGGGATAAAAACGTGTTCAGAAGTTAAGAACACAAGACATTTCTATGATCATGCCAAAATTTCACTAAGTAATAATGAGATTTTATAAGCTACAATGGGTGTAAAAGTATGGGTTTTTACTGTTTAAGATTAGGAACTTTGTGGGATCACATGACCTCAATGAGGGGAAATTAAAATGGTGCATTGTGGGATTGACTTAATACACCTCTGGGCGGACATTTATTCATCCAGGTCGGAGATTATGATTATCGAAACGGTATATGGCTAAATAGCGCACATGTTGTACTGTACCAAGTTTCTGGATCGATAGCCGTATAAAGGCATCTCCGCACTTTGATTTCAATACAGAGGCAGAAAGGAATTAGTATTCTGCACCGGCTACGAATTCGGCCATGTTAAACGGAATAAACCGCCATGTTTGTTAAAGGTGCCGAATTTTAGTGTGGTGGCAGAATAAATTCATCCCCAGATGCATTTGCATGATGGGCAAACCTTGTAGATGCCATTGTAGTTGCAAATAGTCACCGTGAGATGCGAATATAGTGATGGGCCAAGTTCGCATTATAATTATAATCATAATTAGTCACATTGTGACAGTAGATGGACACCCCCTCGAATTCGTCGCTTGATGATCGGGTGTGATCAGTACGGCTACTTAAAGCTCCGACTAGGTGGACCGCTTATTGACTGTACACGGCTACATAGACCAGTCGCTATATAGCCGTATCTGTACGGCTACGTAGCAGCTTCATATTTAGGCCAGGGGCATGTAGCAGTATACGGCTCCGTAAAACTCCCTATGATTAATATTTTTCTAGCCGTTAAACGAAAAGTGACACTCCAGAGTAGTTTAGTTACTATAAAGCCTGCTGGTATTCATACTTATGAATACTACCAGTCATGATGGTATGCAGGTAGTACATCGGGAGAAGTCGGTTTTGCCAACACAAGCTTCAACATGCAGTGTTATTCCGTTGAGGCTGCCGAATCATCGTACAATGACGTATAATAACTCTTCGGCATTAATGCATGGCGGCAAATTGTCCATTTATCATTATGCTCTGAAACCGTTTATTAGTTTTTTTTATTGTCTGCGTTTAATCATGAGGTAGTTTAAGATTTAAACTTACCAGTAAATGGGGGGGAGTATCCCTCTAAATCCCAAGAAATGAGCCGGGTTCGCACACCTTGCGTCCGCCATTGCCCGTTATCAGTGCTGCGTGCTTGATAATTACACGGAAGTAGTATCTGGCAGAATTTAGCGCAGGGTCGATTAACTTTAACCGCATATCGAGTCAAAAAGCGAAATTTCTTCATTTCACTCTGTAGTTGAGTAATTTCGGATTGTCCTAATATATGTTATTTGTGAGAGTGTAAAGGGTGAAAACAGATTTTTACCCTGTGCGGAGTAAAAGTGTCCTCCCTTTTTTATTTCTGTTTTAATCCATTGCGATTTACTCTCTTCGTTTTACAGGTTGTAAACGCTTTGTGGGGTTTAAATGAACAGTTAAAGTCATGGTTTTTATGTGTAAGAATATGATTTTTATGGGATACATTGACCTATTGAGGTGAAATTCCCAAAATGGTGCATTGTGGATTGACTCAAAACACCCTCTGGTCGCTAACTGTATATGTTATTTTGGAAACTTGACCACAATGTATATGGGATATTAGTAATTACTCGATTCGTTCACACGTTGCCACTAATTAGGGGTGATAGAGTTGGAGATTGGAGATTAGATCATTAAGAGGTCCCACACAAAGAGAATCGCACATACTCTTAAAATCCCATCAATCGAATGCACTTACTGAAGTAAACATGTCATACAAAAAGTGTTGTTATATCAAAACTGGAATACACTGGGTAAATAAATTGTCGCCTAAACTAAAAAGACTGGTGAACTTATTGCAACTAACAAATTCTAGTAAAATTAAGCTTACCGACACCGGTGAACAACAACTAATGAAATACAAAAACTACTTTGACCAGGTAATATGAGCCTTGGATGATTATCATGGGACGCTATATTCAACAAGTAAAATAACAAATCACCAGGCATAGGACATCATTACTAAATGCTTATAATTAAAAAGGGGGTCACTAGGTTTTCAACAACTCCTCTTCATATGTTTAGGCTTTTATGGATTCTTTTTTTTCGAAAAAAAAAAACCAAAACTGTACCTGACGAATGGAAAATGGGAGTCATCGTGCAATCATTAAAAAAAGGGGATAAAATGACCTAAACAACTATCGAGGGATCGCCCTCAATTCGTGTGTTTCTAAACTGTACATGAAAATATAATAAAAATTTATTCTAACTTGATTGGGAAAAGGTTTGGTAAGTCTTAAAAATTTGGAGCAAGATTGGTGATTTACACTAGACCAAATTTGAAGTCGTGTTGCCGTTTAACCTCCAAATATGAGCAGGCATAACCTTGTTTAAATTTTAAACAGTGCCATTTAATAACAATTATTTTGATTCCAAACTTGCATTATATAACTAACATGTGATGAATGATTGAATAAGCTGATCCTCTTGGGATCAGATTCGAGTTGGTCGCACATGGTTGTCGGTTTTAATTAGTCATTTTGTTTTGTCAACGGACCAGGCTGTCGGGTCTAATAGTCATTCACCCGTGTCTATTGAGTCGACTGTCGGGCCGAGCCACTTCCTTTGCCGGATGCCAAATTGAGGCCGCTAG